>JBBPLW010000045.1:0-81101 GCA_038089995.1 Tylopilus balloui | reverse complement strand
TCGCATGATGGATGTCGTGAGAGATGCTGGTGGGTCCAACTTTCGAAGCTGCCATTGAATGTACCTGAACTCGGAATGCAGCGGAGTCGATCGTCCTCGACGATATGCCTTATGCGTTCGGTGCTCGGTTTCAGCGAGAGAAGGGATGCCTACCGGGGACGCGCGAGTCCTTCCTCCGCGAGATTTGTGACATTCTCAGCAATCCTGGCGAAAATGCCCCGCGAGTTTGCCTACTCACCGGGGTTGCTGGGTCGGGCAAGTCTGCAGTTGCTCACTCGATTGCTCGACTTTATGCTGGTCAAAAGCGGCTGGGCTCGTCGTATTGCTTTGCCATTACCGATGTGGTGAGCCGTAACCCGAAGAATCTTTTTACGACTATCGCACGGGACCTCGCCGATCATGATCCGCAGTACAAGTCTGCGTTATGGCAGGTCGTGAAAGACGATCGAGCACTTCGCACGTCGCAATCGCCGATGGAGCAGGTCGAGAACCTTATCATTCAACCCAGCAAGGACCTCCACCCGATGGGGCCTTTAGTCGTCGTCATCGACGCCCTTGATGAAAGTGGGGGTACTGCAAGTCGCCGAGACCTTCTACACGCCCTCTCCGAGCAAATTGCTGACGACACTCTCCCAACTCACCTCCGCTTCCTCATCACCGCTCGTCCTGAACACGACATTCTCGCTGCGCTTCCACGTGGCCCTAAACTCATCCATAAAGAGATGGGCGAGATTCCTGATAACGTTGTCGATGGAGATATCGAACAGTTCATCTACCACTCGCTTCATGGATATACCGAACTCGAATCTTCTTGGCCGAATCAAGAATGGTGTCGCCTGCTCGTCCACCATTCTCAGCATCTCTTCCAGTGGGCATCCACTGCGTGCAGCTTCATCCAAGGTGAAGGTACGATTGGACTCGATCCGCGGGAGCGGCTTTACAAACTCCTGCAAAGTACCAATGCCGATGGTGGCCATTCGTTGGACAACTTGTACGAGACCATTCTAGGTCAATTGTTCACCTTGGACGACGCTCGAGAGCGCTTTCGATCGGTGATGGCCATCGTCCTCGGGCTTAATGAGCCATTATCACTCACTTCCCTTTCTGCCTTGTTTGGCGGGGACATCAACATTCGAGCAATTATCAGACCAATGGGATCATTGCTAGACGGAGTAATTGACGGAAAAAAACCCATCCGTCCCCTCCATACCTCGTTCCGCGACTTTTTACTGGACGAAACACGCAGTTCAGTTTTCCATGTTCACATCCTGCCCCAACATTCTCTCCAACTCGCACGAGCATTACTTGCTTGCATGCGAGAGATGCTCCAGTTCAACATCTGTGACCTCAAGGACTCTAGAATCCATAATGCTGCCATCCCTGATCTGCCAAGTCAAGCAAACAATGCCATTCCCCCCCACCTTGCATACTCTTGCCAATACTGGATGCACCACCTGCAACATGTAGACTGTACCCCTGACTTGATGAATGAAGTTACCCACTTCTTCAAGGCATTCCTTCCCTTCTGGCTTGAAACCATTAGCCTCCTCTCCCTCACTTCTCCTCTATCATCCATCCTATCTGCCCTAGGGACCTGCACTATTCTGAAAGAATGGACCAATGTAAGCTCAGCTATAATGACAAATATGAATACTAAACAGGACAATAACAGGACCAAGAAGTTTCCACTCTTGCATCAGAGACATTCCAATTCATCAAAGTGTTTGCCCCTGTCCTCAGAGAATCCACTCCCCATCTCTATCTATCAGCCATGCCTCAGACCCCATCCAGCTCTTCACTTTGTCCACTCTGGTTTCACCACCTCCAAAAGCATGTCTTGGCCAGATTAGGACATCCAGACAACTGGCCAGCAGAGGTTTATACCTTGCAAGGACACACAGATACAGTCACCTCCATTGCCTCTTCACCAGATGGCAACCATATCATCTCTAGTTCTTGGGACAAAAGTGTTAGGGTTTGGAATGCAACCACTGGTCATGTGGTGGTAGATCCATTTGAGAGGCACACAGATGGAGTCTTGTCTGTTGCCTATTCACCTGATGGCAACCATATTGTCTCTGGCTCATGGGATAATACAATCAGGATTTGGAATGCATCCACAGGCCAATGTATGGCAGGTCCATTTGAGGGGCACACAGATGCAGTCTATTCTGTTGCCTACTCACCTGATGGTATCCATGTTGTCTCTGGTTCAGAAGACAAAACCATTAGAGTGTGGAATACATTCACAGGCCAGTGCATGGCAGGTCCATTTGAGAAGCACACAGATGCAGTCTTTTCTGTTGCCTACTCACCTGATGGCACTCACATTGCCTCTGGCTCAAAGGACAGGACCATTAGGATTTGGAATGCAACTACTGGTCAGTGCATAGCAGATCCATTCCAAGGATACAGGTCAGGTCAGGTCTGCTGCCTATTCACCTGATGGAATACACATTGTCTCTGGCTCAAGTGATAGGACCATTAGGATTTGGGATGCAACCACTGGTCAGTGTGTGGCAGGTCCCTTCAAGGGGCACAGAGATGCAGTCAATTCTGTTGTCTACTCACCTGATGGCACTCACATTGTCTCTGGCTCATTTGACAATACAATCATGGTTTGGAATGCCACCACAGCTCAATGTGTAGCAGATCCAATTCAAGGACACACAGGCTGTGTTACCTCTGTTGCATATTCACCTGATGGCAACCATATTGTTTCTGGGTCTTTTGACAATTCCATCAAGGTGTGGAGGGTACAGGATCTTTTCTCCTTTGGTGACTTGTATGAGCAGAACAGCTGGCTTCAGTCTTCTGATGGTGCTTGCTTTGGTTGGATTGCTCCTTGGAACAGAAATTCCTTTCATCTTCCTATTCATTCTTTGGTCATAGCTTCCAACAGTGTTCATCAGGTTGATAGTATTGACAATCCCTTCTATGGAGAGTCTTGGAGTTCTTGTTGGCACTGATTTCTTGATCTTGACTTGTTTGCTTCTTTTGATACTTTGTATGATACTTGCTGGATACTTACTGTGATTTCACCTTGTGCCTTTTCAAAGTATTCAGTCCATGTTATAGAAAGTATAATATGAATGAAAGTGATGTGACCATTGCTATGAAGCTGTCCATCTGCTAGATCAGAAAGGCTGCGAGATGATGGTGGTACAGATGCTCAGAAACCATTCTGATAAGGTTCACAGGCAATGGATACTCTTCCTCTTCCCTGATACATCCACCTGACCTGCCTCCTCTGTCCCCTCTCTCGACTGCTCAAACCGTGCACCCACTAATCTCATCATCTCCCTCTCCACCCCCCTCTCCCTTGCCACACCTCCTCACTCCTCGGGCCCTCCTCCGGAATCGACCACCCTCAGAAGCGGTACCTCGACACACCTGCCCTCGATCGGAATTACGTTCCACTTACCTGCTTCTGTGCACCAGAGCAACGCAAACGGTAGCCATTCGCTCATCCGCCCGGCAAAGATGAACCTGTCCACGACGCTGATTAACGACGACTGACTCCCGAAGGGACTGTAGACCATCGGGTGCATCGGGATGGACGTGGAGTTTGGCGGTGGCAGGGACGCTGAGGAACGCGACCGGGGTTTCGCGCTCGGGGCGAAGGAAAGGAAACGGGATGTGCACATGTGGACAAACGGGAGCCGTAGTGGCCTGAAGATAGAATCCTAGATATGGAAGCGTTGCCGGACAAGTGTGATCGGCCTTGATGAATACGAATCATACCTTTTTCCGTGATAGCGCCCATTCCCTCCCCCCCAGTCCAAGTAGAACAATGTCGTTTGCAGTATCGTCTTCCGCTGAAGCCGACGCAACACGATAGATATCAAAGAATTGGTCCACAGAGATGTACTCTGCAAAAGCGATCGTCAGAAGAACTTGGCCGAGTGATTTCATGAGTCACGATGAGCGTTATGGACCACGAGGACTCATGTTGTCAGTTCAATGTACGGGGTCTGCCCATACACCATAAAGACTGGCGGAAGGACTCGAGGGAATCTTGCGTGGTCCCAATGTAGAATGAGACGGTTCGAGTGCGACTTCGGGTGCCATTCAGTCGAGTTCATGCAAATCGGTTCAAGCAGCGGCTGTAAATGTAACAAGTGGCCGTCCTGCTACTGAAAAGAAAGAAGCAGTTAAATGACGTCCAAACTATGGATTATCGGGCTTGATCAACACCTGCCTTTGTTCGAGTCATCGCCGCTTTAGCCCCCGTCGAGATATCTGGCATTTCAGCCTTTTTGGCCATGTTCAAATAAATTGTCCTGACGCTGGCGCAAGCAAACCAACTCACACAGACATATGTCGATATCACCTTGTTGCAGCTGTTTACAGACGTCTAGAGTCGTAACGAATTCGTCATGATCTGATCATTGGTCGTCCTCAACATGTAGAGTAGCCAGAATCGCCTCAAGCTGACTGTTTCCTCCAAGTCTTGCAACTTCCTCGTGAACCTTGATCACAAGCCGGCATGAATAACGACATCTCGATAATCCGCCTTCAGGATGCACATACCTCTTGCTCAAGTGCTCTCATAATGTTCAATGTATAGCTAAGTGAACCCGTCTGGGTACGTAGGTGAGAGATGGTGTGATGTTTCAGCGTTGGGGTTGTTGGTCGTTTTTGAAGTACGTCTAAGTTTTGGAGTTGACACTGCATTTTCTTAAGCGCGAGAATGGGACGTACTCAGTATGACACGGTTGCTCTGGTCTGCTCGTACTCCGTGGACGATGGGGAATGAGAATTTACCCTCAGAGAGATCTTCTGCAAACCCTTTGTTCTTTGAATACTACCATGCGTCCAGAGATCAGCGTTTTTCCATAATAGAGGACAACAATGCACACACACCTCCGTGCTTTGTAAATTCATATAGTCATCCCTGATCTGAAAGTATACGCCAAATAGATTGACTAGGGGGACGTAGTCGCTAAGATCAAATAGAATTAATAGATTCTCGGTCAAAGAGATCACTCTTACACTTTGACGTTCTTTGTCGCACAAGCCATCATCAGCTTGACCGCGATTCTGAACAAACCACCAGTCTCTGCCACGAACGTCAGTGGGACTGACGCCTCACCTGGCAACAGTGCGCTCAACTGTTGTTTACCATGTCAATGTACTCCTCCTCCGTCGGACACTGCAGTGTATCCCGCCAGAATATCTCGAGACCCTGCCCACGATGAAGCGATAGCAGCTCCTCGGTGACCACTACGTCCAGATCCTTGTTCGGAACAAGCCGGTCTGTGTCTCCCGAACCGTGGTCTCTCAACGCCGTGAGCTCCTTGTATGCCAAAAAATAGACGTAATTCGCTGTGTTGATGGTCTGAGGGACGCCGTAGATGCGATGCGCGACCGGTTGGCCTCGACGAAGTTGGGCACCGTCCTCGATATCGTCGACCATGAGGCTGGCACTGTGCAGCATGCGCACGACGCGTGAGATGACCTCGAGCTGCGGACGTGGTACATCGAGCCACACGTTGAACGCCTCGATCAGCAAGGATCGGATTTCCTTGCCTGGCTTGGAACAGATGTAGACGAACGGTTCGAGGATGACGGATTCATAGGAGGCTGGCCATTGTGGAGGGCTTCGAAGGGGCCGCAGGAGATCTGAGATATTTACGTTCGACATGGACGTTGAAGTAAAAGGGCGCAACCACCCTAATCGGTATTTCGTCATTCCGAGCAGCGCTTCATTGATTGACGATTTCGGTCACGCTCGGGGTACTAGATCACCCATGCACCGTGACCCGGAGGCGCGTCCGGAGATGTCTACCGTGCTTGAATGCATGGCACCTACTCGACGAGGGGAGGGCAATGTTATGCCCCCCACTTTATCGTAGATCCAGTTCTCGCATGATTTTCTACCAGGCTCATGACCGTCTGCAGGTCATTTATTACGACGCCACCACTATCTCCCCTCTGCCCTTGAACGATCTCTCTTCAATTTCCTACGTAAACGCAAGATACCCTGCCAGCTCAAAGTTGGTATACCTTGTTGTCGTCATGACTGGAATTGTTTCGTACGCACGTGTCTGTCAAGTAGTAGTATGAAGTCGTTGTTCAAGCAGTGTATGGTTCGCCGTGCGAGCGCAACGATGTAACTTTCGACTTTTAAAACCTGGTGAAGAGATGTTGTACAGAGCGGCGGTGCGTGGACCATCGTCTCGGAAAGCATCGTGCAAAAGGACACAGCACAACGAAATACGCCAGCGTCCATTGACCATAATCAAGAAAATACAACGATCATGATCTACACATGAGATTTATATATACCGCAAACCGAACAGATCCGATGATCATCACAACTCCCCATTCACCACATCCCGCAATATCGGTCGTCCCCTCAACACCCCATCCCTCACTGGGGGCGTCTTCGCCTTCTTTGGCGGCGTCCCCACACCCACACCCACCGCATGTCCATCGCCCTCTCCAGCCCCGCGCTTCGCACCCTGCTTGCCGACCATCACCATCCTCGGCGGCTCCAACGTCGGATGCATCCTCTCCGCATCCTCCCCCAACGTGAGCAACCACCGGCGCTCGTCCATCAACCCCAAAAACTCGGCCAACAACGCCGTCGCACCGAGCGTCCTCCGCGAACCAATGATGACCAGCTTGGACCGTGCGCGTGTAAACGACACGTTGACCCGCCGCCAATCCTTGAGCAAATCGCCAATCTAGGAATGCGCGACGACGGGGTACGTGAGATGGGAACGGGAGGCCGGGACGGGGACGTACCTGTCCGTGATCGTTGGATCGTACCATTGAAATAATGACGCAGTCCTTGTCCCTCCCCTGACTCTTGTCCGCCGTCAGTATCTCGATCTGTTTCTTGTCCTGCAAGAGATGCGAGAGGAGCTTGATTTGTTGACGGTACAGCGACATGATCCCGATCTGACGTTCCTCGATGCCGCATCGCAACAATGCTTCGACGATCTGGTACACGAGTGTGCCCTCCACTTCGTTCTGGACCAGGTCGCCCACCCGCGAATCGAACGCGGGCACACGATCCGTGTCGACAAAGACGGCTTTACAACTGGCGTAACCGTCAGGTCAGGCTGCAAGTGGCACCTGGAAATACAAAGCTTACTTTTCGCTCAGCAGATGCGCTAGCCAACACTGGCCATCGTTGCACAGACATCCACCCAGCCCACGAAGGGTATCGATGAACGTCCTATCAGGCAATACCAGACTCCGTTCTGCCACAGATTCCGAACCACACCGGAGACGGTCTGCATATATGAGTTTATTGGACAAGAGCATAATATCTTCGTTCATGCGGTATTGATGTGTCAGTTCCACGACCGCATGGGGATGGGCATCAGAAAGCCTCCGGAATAGCGAGACCTCTAGGCCGCCCTTTCTCGCCGCAGGATTGCGCACCTGAAACATCATGTAAATTTCCGGCGGTAATGGTTGGTGTCCGAGAACAAGGCTCACTAATGGCGGTAGCTGAAAGTGGTCTCCGACAAGCACGAACTTGTCGGCAAAACGTAACGGACCGAGACATGTCGGTAGAGTTATCTGCGACGCCTCGTCTACGATACAATAGTCGAACGTGCGCCGAGAAAACAGAGGGCTGTAGCGAGCTCAGTACCAGCTCTCGAATGATTGGCCGTTCCAAAAACGCACTGATCGATCGTCAAACATGTGGTGGCCACGACCGGTGGCGACATGAGCTGATTTTCGAGTTGTTCGATTGTCTTCACTTTCCTTTTCTCTGCTTCTGTGAACCCGCGAACGTCGGGGTGAACCTACGTAGCCCGTTCCTGTCTCAGCATCACCATCCCCGACGTCGTATGTACAAGTAAACTGACCTTGTCCACGTTTCCCAGCCTCAAGATGCTGTAGTCGTCGTCCTTCAACTTGAGCAAGATCGTGTCCACCGCGGAATGCGTATATGACGTCAACAGCACCGTCTTGCCCATAGCCACGAACGTCCGAATGAGCGCCGCAATCACGGTCGTCTTTCCGCTCCCAGGCATCCCCAAGATCAAGGCGTAATCGTTTGCGCTTAACGCGCGTGTCATCGCCACTACCTGGCCCGGATTCAGCGTGCCTGTCGCAGCCACGTACTCGGGAACGTCACGCAACGTATCCGCCGTCGCTTGCTCGTCCTCGAACGTCGGTTTCCGGAGATCAACAACCAGTTCGAGTCGTTTCGTGTCACCCTCTGCGTAGAACAACTGTGCGAGATTGTCACGGATACGACCCATGGTTGACATTTCGTCCCTATCGATTCGGAACGCGGGCCGGATCCGGCCTTGGGAGTTGCGGAGTACTTGCAGGCGCGCAGCAATCTTTTCCACGTTCAGCTCGTGGTCTACGCTCACGGTGACTTGTTGTGGCGTGAGATCGACAATGAAGCCTCGGGCGAGTGCGAGAAGCTCCGGATCGACCGAAACAGTGATAGCATCCCCCGTGCTCATGTGACCGTTCAGAAGAGACTGTTTCTGGAGAGAAGTGTCATTTCCACGAACGAACCGATAAGTGTAGCGGTGTGCCTTGTGTGTACTCGGCAAGCTGGAGGGAAAGAATGTCCGGTCGATGACCATGGAATCAAAACAGCGTCCTTTGTCTTCGCGCTCCTGGGCCGTCATCGTCCAAAGTTCTTTCCGGAATCGAATACCGTCCTGCTCCTCGAGAGAGATCAACGCTTCCCATCGTTTGAAGAAATCTGTTTGGGCGGAGGTCAAGTGCGACGTTTTGGCGTCGTATATCCCTGCAATTGGCGAGGCATCATCGACCACGTTCTCGACGGCCTGTGAGGAACGTTAGCCAAGATAAACAGCGGGCCGATGATACTTGCCTTGCGATACAACATGCAGGCATCCAGCGCATAGCACCTTTTGCACGCACGTTCGTCATCGATCGTGGGTGGCAAGAAAGGCTCGGGAGCCTTGCCCTGATTCACACGGCGCATCATGTACGTCGCCATCTCGTTTCTTCCACAGATGAGACCCCTGAGTTCATTCCTTCCTCGCGGGACCCTCACGACCTCCTCGCTTTGGGTGTAATAGAGCAGTCCGCTCGGAATCTGAACACCGTAGCGTTCTTCTGCAAGAAGGGTATATAGCATGGTCTGTGCGCGGTGCTCCATCCCTGCGATGGATCGTCCCGTCTTGATTTCGAACGGCATGATGTGCGTACCGAGAACAGGTTCCTGCTTGACATACTTGTCAACAGTGCTCTCGGCAATGACAGCTTGGACGGTCGCGTCCAGTTTGCCTTTTAGACCATAGGTAGGTGACCATATGTCTTCTTCGATGTCATGCAAGGAAGTGATGGCGAGAAGCGTGTTCTGGTTAGCTGCTGCTCTGGTATTGGTGAGAATAGCGTTAGACTATGAAAGCAACGTCTGTTAGCGATTGTGATGCACGACGAAGAGATTGTACCTTGGGTGTGTCTGCGATATAGCGCTCGGAGAACACCTTGAGGCCTTTGGACCGAAGTTTGAGCTCTCTCTTGGCTTCTTCGATAGTGGACCCTATCTTTACTATTTCTGGAAGGTTCTTCATGACAGCGTCTTCGATCAGATCCTCCACGTGGAATTCATCCCACTGCTGGGTAGCAAGGCATATTTGCATGATTTCGTGCAGCATATTACCCCAGATGAGGGCGGGCGTCGCATCGGACGTTGAGCGCAGCAAGGAGGAGAAGAGAGGTTTTCGTCTGCATTGCGTGGCATTCGAGAGCGCGGTGGCTGTCAAGAGTAGATCGGGATGATGAATGAGAAGATTGTCGCGCGCTGTCATCGTGATGACACCCTCCGAGTTGAAGTGACCGAGGACGTTAATGATATCACCTGCGAAATGCCAACCTTACGAGCCGTTCTATGACAGCATACGAATTACTGGTACCTTTTCGGACATCAGACTCTGCCCAGTCGTCCTGGAGTATGACTGAACGTGGGTGTCTGTGTGGCTGTGTTTTCACCGACAAGACCTGTTTGGAGCGTCGAAAGATGGCAAAGGACGCAGAAGGGTAACCGACCTTGGAGCCAAGTTGCATGCCCTCTTCCACCGCTTCCACGATACAACGCGCGGACGGGGGTTTGGTATAAGCTTCCTCGGGAGCAATGCTAGACTGGCGTGCAGGTGAGAAAGTGGTGGGAGGACGATACTGTGCACCCAAACCTTGAGTTTGTCTCGCTTCCCAACGGGGGAGAGGAAGTCGACTTCCATGTCTTTCCAGTCCCAGGTCTCGGCGCCATCGAGGAGAGCGGACAGGCTCAGATCGATGTCATGTTTCCGGACAGAGCTAGAGGGCATGGAACAGGCACGGCGAGGTGTGACGGGCGGTTTAACAGGGGAGCATTTGGGTTTGCAGGGTGACCGCTGTCTGGCGTGAGACGGTGCGTGTACCGACCATGAGGTGGCTCACCTTGCTTGGACTTGTTTTCTTCTTGGGTGTCAAGAAGTCGGCCTCCAGTTCCGTCCAGTCCCAGCTCTCTGCGCCGTCCAAGAGGAAGGCGAGGTCGATGTCTGCATGGTTTTCCTTGGAGGCGCGGTCGGGTCTCTTTTTTTTCGGGGAGCGTGTCGGTGTCGTGGACGAGTGCAAGCCGTCAAGGAGCGTCTGCATGAACTCTTCTTCTCCTTGCGTCATGTCGACGCCGCGCTCGGCTTCGATTCGCTCTCCTCACAGCGCGACGCGTTATTTGTCCCTGTTTGTTTGATCTATATTCAGACTCCGCGAATTATCTTATCTTATCTCACCACGCCCAGAATGTCCTCCGAGTCGTGCCTCGTGTTGGACACGACCGTCTCCTCCACACCATGCTCAAGAATTGGCAGCATGCCCTCTCGACCCCATCCCCCGCCTCCAAGCCAGATGCCAAATCCATGTCCCCATCCCTCCGCGCTGACATCTACGCCGCCCTCGACCACGTCACTCCCTGGCTCGTCGGCATCTCCCCCAGACAAGCCGGCGACGGCGTCTCCTACCAACCCATCCTCGCCCTCGTCCACAAGCACTTTCCAGACCTCACCCTCGGCATCGACGTCATCGGCAACGTCGAACCAGAAGTCGCTATCGTCGTCGCGGGCGTCACCAACATGGTCCTCGAAATGAGCAAGTGGGACGGCATGGCGGGCGCCATGACCATGCGCACCTGGGTCGACGCCCTCATCGGCGCACACGCCCGCACCGACGACGCACGCACGCCCCGCGGGGACAGCGGCACCCGCAGGGAACACGTCGGGCGCGGGATCACCCGGGGGATCAACCACCTCACCGACGTCTCGCTCATGACGAGAGAGTTTGCGGCCAGGATACAGATCATTTCGCTTCTCAAGAGTGGTGAGCACCGTTTTATTTTTTGATCGTTTTTATTTTTTTATTTTGTTGTGGCTTGGTGCTCCATTCAATGTCCTCATGATACGCCGCGGTCGTGATCGCACCCATGGCATCTTGTTTTTTACCCGCTCGGACAGTCAACGCCAAGGTGCACGGTCCTGGTTCCGAAGGCGCACGACAGGGAGAGGCATTGTGGAGCTCAAAGTTCATCTAATGCGAATTAGTACTGGCTCCCGTCGCTGTTTTTCGATATGATCGATAGTCGTACGTTTTGGGTTTGGTCTGCAATTTTGTAGCTTATCTCTTGAATCACACTCCTTGCCACACGAGCGCGACGAGATCGATCAATATCAATCCCCGATATGAGTCGAACCTGACGACCAACTTCGTAACAATCATATATATATATTCATCAAGTGCGAGAAACCCTATATCAGGTGAACGCTCTACGTCCAAAGTGTCCGCCTATCCCCACGCGCGCATCATGATACAAACGACCTAAAAGTCAATTCGAGACAAAACCGTCACTGATACACCGAGCGAGGTAATATGAATACGGGAAACGTGGATGTTGCGTTACATAAACTATCGGACAAGGCATCATCAGCACCGATGCCACGCATGAAAAGAAAGAGGGGGATCGGAAACGCACAAACGGGTTTGGGTTGTCCATGCTGGCGACGAAATCGTCAAATGCGATCTCTTCAAAGTTGACGTCCAACATGAATGGCTCGTCAAACAGGCTTTGGTCTACCTCGGTCGGCGTCGGAGAGGTGTACGTTGTGGGCGGTCGGAATGACGTTGCCTGCGTAGAGCCCATTGGCATGGAGCCTTGCATCGTTTGGCCAGCAAATGCTGACGACGTCATGGGAGAACCACTGCTCGACACGTTCGCAGGTGGCTGTCCAAAAGATGTGCCAGGGTTCCCCGAAGGATATTGGAAATGATAGACTGCGGAGAATATGCGTACAGGGCGGGGACGCCGTGCATAGTCCGGGTTGGGCACAGGTTCAGGAACATGATACACATCTTGAACGATAGTGTACAAAGTGGGATCTAGAAGCGATGTTCAGGGTCCATCACCCGAAATGAGCGGGCTAGACATGACCTACCCGCGGCTTTGCAAAGGACATCCCAATATTTAGGTACAAGTGGCGTGTTGTATAGTACAGGTTCGTTGCCGGAGGATCGGCCGGTCGATGAAGTAAAGTAGGGCCCGACATACTCGAGCATCGTGTCCTCCGAATGGACGGGGGCACCGTCCAGCAGGACGATGTAAGAGGACTTGCCGTGGACAACAGACGGGGAGACAAAGGTGACGGTAGGATCGATGTTGCGGATATGACGCACTACACCCAAAGGATGGAGGTCAAAACCCGATGCACGAGAAGCGAATAAAAGAAGATAACCTAAAGACGGAGAATCTGGTTGTTGCGGAGCGATGTCGATGTAGACCGGCATGCGTGACTCGGCAGGTTGGCGAGGTTTGTGTGAAGGGAAGGGACGCATCGTTGGGCTGGTAATGGTGAGTGGTGGAGAAGGGGAGGTGGAAGGGCTGTCGCAAGATATAGTGGAAACTGAGGGGCTGGAAGATGAATCCCAAGTGGTTGGCTGGCGTGCATCGCAGGTGTGGGTGTCCGTCCGTGTACGATAGCAACGCGTCAGCACATCGATCACTAGTATGACAAATACAAACAAAATTTATGAATGTCGCCCGCACACGGACCGCGTCAACGATGCACTCACGATGGCGGCCCTCGGGTGTATCTCTGAGCTGTTGCAGGCGGCTACCTACTTGCTTGGCGGATCTGTATTTGCCAGTTGTGCTATGGATATAGTCGGATATGAAACGATTGCGCATTGGGTAGCGTCCAAGCATTCCTGTTTCCCGCGAGTCATCAGGTTCATATTCCTGGAGAGCTGCGTGGCAGATAATGAAAGACGTGAGAAACGTGACATGAACGGGATGATTTAGGTACCCTTGAGCATGGTTGCTTCGAGGTAAGGCGGCCATACTGCTTCCGATTTGCCCTTTAATGTCTTCCAGTTCTTTCGAGTTTTGAGAATGATTTGCAATATATCATCCACGCTGTATTTGAACGTTGAATGATCGGGTGGAGTGCATGTTCCGAGGGGGGCAGTCGGATATTCCGTGGGGGGAAACGGCGGAGAATGATGGCTGTCCATCAGATCATATGTGATGTGACTGGTCATGTTGGCTGCAGGGAGATTCATCGGGAAGGGCTCGACGTAAGACGAGATGATATGGCTGGCGAGGGTTCATATATAGGCAAAAAGGAATATGACGGTAAAGGTCTCATCCAGATCGCCGGAGAGGTACTTGCTAAAAGGAAGAAAGTATGTCATTGCACCTGGAAAGAGCCAAGCTTTTGTCTGAGGTTGTGGTGTCATTCACCGCCATGGGAAGGCGGGGATTCTGACGCTACGCCCAATTAGGCGTACCTGGAGCGGCAGTGCCGAACAAAAATAGGCCATGACCCTACTAGCTTCAATCTCTTGTCACTGAAAACCACTCATCCAGACTCGACTCGATTGCGAGCTGGACTAGAAAGATCTCGTGTTAGTGCTTGATCGTGGAGGGAGGAGGACGTAGATCTGGTAGATCTCAGATTGTTTACTTTGTCTCCGGCGCTGGCGATACCCCGGATCCGGCAAATTCCGCGCCACTTCGCACTCGTCGCCCCAACGTGTGCACTGCTCCGGCTCCCCGTCGTCCATACCCGATACTGCCTTTGAGTCATGGGCAGGGGCCATCCGCACGTTGTACTTTGGCATCGCGTTGACTTCACGTCAAAGTTCGCGTTATTATCTCAACAGACAACACCCGAACGTGCATCGTTGACGTTTTGCGTGTCATCGATGCGGTTCATCCGCGGGATCTCGTAAACAGTCGTCGGCACAGGATTATCAGAGTCTCACTCTGTCCATCTTGCGCAGTTTTAAGTGGGAAAAGAATCGCACCGCAGTTGTCAAATGACCGCCACTAACGTGCGAGAATTCACAGAGTGTCTTTTGCAAAAGAAAACGAGTGCATGGCTCTTCCCACTCCGACGATGGCAAGTCAGCACGGTATACCAGCCTCGTTATCTCCGCTCAAGCTCTCACCGACTATCTCATGGTGGACCCACATATCCTTCACTGCTACTCCCGCGAGCCTTTAGTGCGGTGTCTGTCAATAAAATAAGTCGAAACCTGCGCTGTGCTGATCACGAGCATCTGTGGGCTGTGCGTGCAAACCATATATTTTAAGTACAACAGACCAATGGTTAATATCGCGGGGGTTTTACCGTGGCATTACTGGCAACCTTGACGTCCAGTGTCTTGTGACATCTGCAAGCTAGTGTGCTAGCTGCAAGCAGAGGTGAGTATAGTGTTCGTTGACACGTAGGATGTACCGTGGAGTCTGCGGAGGAGAATCTTGACCCGGAACCAGGTGCAATCGGTCACAGTTTACGGTGGGATCAGAATTATCAGATGGATGTCATACAATCAACTGGCATGTTCAACTTTTATGCTGCTCATCAGCACATCGGCAGTGTCCTGCCATTACCACTCCTCAGTCATCCAGGACCATACACTGTGCCTACCGCCAGCTGCGTATCTTTGCACAGCTTTATCGGCTTCAACTTGATTGGCCGTCGCAAAAGGATCCCGGACCCGGCCATGATGAGACGTAGTGAAGCTGTACCGAGCCAATCTAGCTTTTTCTCGACTCCGTGCTGGCATGGTCAAGTAATTCATAGAGAAAACACTAAATAAGAGCATGTTCGAGGCACTCCGTAAATGCTCCATCAAACTCCATCCGTGGGGATGAGCTTTACGCCCAGACCGACGGGGGTCTGGAGCCTTCAATGATGTGTAGCGAAGCTTCGCAGGCGTACAGGGGACTGTTCATGGGAACTTATGTCGAAAAACAAACAAAACGGTGAGGCGCTTTATAGGAATAAGCGTGAAACACAACGTTACTAGTACGCTGGTCGCATTTACCTTTGCATTGCTATCGGACACCAATCCACTGGCGGCGGCCTGGGCGGTAACGGCCTGGAGATATGGTCTAGATTGGGTGACTAGTACGATGTGACAATGATGTGACATGGGCCACTGGCCCGTACATTACTTAGGCTACGCAGTCAGTGCCAACGCATTCACAGGCGCTGCATCGCGTGACGCTGCCGTTTAATCTCAGCTATGGACCTTCACTCGACCATGTCCTCTATAGATCCCACCTCGAGACCGGTCAGCCAGACGGAGTCATCAGGCAGGGCGCCAAATACCCCACTGCAGGACGCCTGGTTGTTAGAGCCTCCCAGAGCCTCGTACCTCGAACAGACGCCCGAGTCCATTAGTGCTTCTTCCCGTGGATCAGTCGCACTACCGTGCTCTGGGAACAACTCATCACCTCTCCTCCCCGAGAGAGAGAAGCAACTCGGCGAGGACTTTACTAGCCCTGAACTTCCGGATCCCGGATCGTCTCCTCGCAAACGACCAATCGTTACTCGTCCCATCTTTTGGCTCATCGCCTCTGTCGCTTTCGCTATCGTTGTTGTCGCAATCATCATTCCTGTCTACTTCCTCGTCATCAAACCTCACCCGAATCATTCTTCTACTAGTACTCCCGGTGCTCCATCAGGAACTGGTAGTGGTGCTCCGAGTCCCACCGGAAATGACTTAACGTCTGGCGGGAATGGCTCAGTTGTCACAACGTCAGACGGCACAACATTCACATACATCAATAATTTTGGCGGTTTCTGTAAGTTTGCTTATCGCTGATCCCATTAACCCTTCGAGGGTGGTGTGTTTTATGCCGTGATGTTTTGCGAATCGTCGTGGCAGCCTGGTTTTAGTCAACGCATCTGCGGGGCCAAGGCTAGACTGGACATAAACTGCTAGTCTACCACGACGATATATCCATATGGGTTTCTTCGGCTACCAAGCGATACGCACTTCGCATTTATTGATATCTTTACGCACGTTCGTCACCAATGAATCCTTTGACTGACGCATCCTCCTAGGGGTGTACGATCCAAAGGATCCCTTCAACAACAACGCTCGACCGAACTCGTGGACGCCACCGTTAAACACGAGTTGGACTTGGGGTCAAGACAAGGTTTATGGGTCAGTAATCATGCTTCTTGGTGCATCACATCCATGAACATCATTATTCGCAGCGTTAATCTGGGTGGACTATTCGTTCTTGAACCATTCATTTCCCCTGCACTCTTTCAGAAATACCCTTCTGCGGTAGATGAGTGGACCTTGAGTATCCTCATGGCTGCTGATACAGCCAGTGGCGGATTAAATCAAATTGAGGATCATTACAAGACATTCATCGTAAGCACCTTGGGTACTTTTTAATTCACACAGTCACCTCGACTGCATATTTGACAGACGGAGCAAGACATCGCGGAAATTGCTGGAGCCGGATTGAATTGGATTCGCCTGCCGATCCCATTTTGGGCTATCGAGAAATGGGATTTCGAACCTTTCCTAGAGAAAGTCTGCTGGCCGTATGTATATCTCCAATCCTTGAGATCGATTTTGACACGACCTGTTAGATACATCCTGCGCGTCCTGCAGTGGGCGCGGAAATACGGGATAAGGGTCAATTTAGACTTCCACACTATCCCGGGCTCGCAGAATGGTAAGTATATGTCGTGCTAGCCAGGATCCATGTTTTTACGATGCCAAGGTTACAATCATTCTGGAAAGTCGGGCAACGTCAATTTCTTCAATGGCGTTATGGGAATAGCCAACGCTGAGCGCGCTCTGGACTATATCCGAATTATTACCGAGTTTATTTCCCAGCCTGAATGGCAGTCCGTCGTCCCCGTCTTCAGCATCGTGAATGAACCTCTCGTATCCATCATTGGCAAAGAACAGCTAACAACCTTGTGAGTTATCCGCCCTCACTTTTACCCTTCTTTTAGTGGACATATGAATAACATTTCTTGAGCTACCTTGCCGTTCATGATATGATTCGCAATATTACGGGCATCGGCGAAGGGCACGGACCATACATTGCTATTCACGATGGCTTTCAAGGCGTGGCAAGTTGGGCAGGGTTCTTGCAAGGGTCAGACCGCATTATTCTCGACACTCATCCATACTTTGCTTTCAATGGCAATCCAAATACCGAACCAATCGCCACAGGCGCAGGACTTCAGGCGGGCGGGATCTGGCCCCAGTCCGCCTGTAACGCATGGGCTGATAGCATGAACGCGAGGTATCTTCGATCGATCGATCGCCCTTCCATTGCCTCACGTCTTTCTCAGCCAGACTGCTTTCGGAGTTACCGTCGCGGGGGAATTCAGCAACGGAATCAATGCTTGTGGGCTTTTTCTGACAGGCACAACCGGAACGTCGAGCTTTGGGCCGTCGTGTTCGCTATTCCTGGATTCGTCTCAATGGAATCAAACGTTGAAGGACGGCCTCATGGAATTCACTTTAGCTTCCATGGACGCCCTGCAGAATTGGTTTTTCTGGACCTGGAAGGTTTGCCATTTCCTCTATCGTTCCCCTACGAACCTTGGTTGATGAATGACTTGAATAGGTTGGTAATTCTTCCACCACGAATTCAGTTGAAGCACCGCTTTGGTCCTACCAACTAGGGCTGCAGAACGGCTGGATACCCACGGACCCACGGACGGCTCTTGGAACATGTGCAGCTCTTGGTGTCTCACCACAACCCTTCGATGGACAATACTTACCGTACCAGACAGGCGGCGCTGGCGCAGGTACCATTGCCGCCACTTCGATCGCCGTGTACGGCCAATATCCACCTACGTCCATAAACGGCCTGATACCTGGTGCGAATCAACTGTTGCTCCCCACGTATACCTCCACGAGCGCTGTACCCACGCTCCCTCCTCCCACATTCTCACCCCGCCCAACCGTGAGCGTCGGCAATGGGTGGTATGATTCCGCGGATACTGGCTTGGCACCTACGGAAGTGCAAGGGTGCAGTTACCCCAGTGCTTGGGACGCTGTGAGCTCTGCAGTGCCAGCAGCACTTTGCCCACCCGGGACGATTGCTGCTGGTGTGAGCACGAGCACGGTCCCAATTATCACATCCACGCCTCTGCCAATTCCACGCAGGGCATGGTGATCAATACCGAACACCATTCTTTTTTTGTGAAAATGTCTCTGGGAGGCATCTCACATATAACAATAGTCTAACTACGGTCAACCCTGCACGTCGTGGAGTTGTTTTCACTTGTTTATTGCGGAGCTGTTACCGCTGTTGTTACCACATTGGAATGATGGACACTTCTTACAATGGACGTCTCTTGTTCTTACATGACCGTAGTACAGGTCCCGCTTTAATGGAACGGTCTAGTCGTGGTGTGCTTTTACCTCCAGTCACATCGGCAGGAATCTTGCTAACCTGATGATCCCACAGGGCAGAGCCGCGACCTCTACCCGGCTCTGAGTGCGCTGGTTCTCTCGGCGGAACCTGGTCATTGGCACTTCATAACCTTCAACCGGAAGTGTCCTAAAGCATGTTGTTGTTTGCGCCGAACCCACCAAGATAGCTTTTCTCACAGACATAGTCGACCGCGGTGACCAACTAACTCATTTCTCTAACATGAAAAACATACACCCAAGGAAGCACAGCATCAGAGATTTATGCTTCGCCGGTGACACGCATGTTCCGTAAGCCTTGCCCCCTGTCTCGCTTGGAGACTTTGCACCAACGCATCAAGGAGTTCCGATTGGAGGATGGCTGTGACAAAAGAGGAAATCGACGACCAAAAGAAAAAAGTTGCACGGTTTCACAATCTCGTGCTGGCCGATCAGTGGCCGGGTAGGCGCTCGTTTATCGGCTACAGGCCCATCAGCTAAGTATACCCGTTTCTTTGTTCATGCGGACGTGGTACGGTCGGCTGACGCGTTTTCCTGTAAAGGCGCTTCTTTTTTTGTGTTCTTTTTCCCTGAGATTTGATCATGTGTATGAAACCGTGACTCTACGAGGGGTTCATATTTCGCTGGAAGGCGCCAGGAACACGGCAGTGTCCGCACCCTTTTTTTACCGCCTGTTTCCTACCGTTCGGTGCGCAGTGGAAGCAACAGGGATGTATGGTTCATGAACATGAAGCCGTTCAGAAAGTTCGTGCCAAGGGTCCTCTGGCAGCAGGCTGTCTGGCGTAATTTGTCTTCTTCCCGCTTGCTCCACTTCGCAGATGCAGCCGAGCCGCGGGGAAATGAAATACAGCCAACGAAGTCGGCGGCGTTGGCATGCGTGCCCCAGGGATCAAGGTGCGGGCAAACGCCGTGTCTATAACCATCGGTGGTGCGTGTTGATGCAGCTGACTCGTCGAAGCGCTGACGCCAAGCGAGATCCGGTCATAAAACGGGAGGGAATGGATTTTCTGACCTTATCGGCCAACCAAAAGTTTTCGCTCTTGCTGGTCGTTCCACACGAGGTAGGTTATAATGATGTCCTGGCGGGTCAGGAATGCGCATGATATGACAGAAAGACAGCCCAAGATCTGTGGATGGGGGAAACTTGGGAAATTCGTACTCCTCAAATTGGGGTGGTTGATCGAATTAGCTGCCCGTTCTATAGCTCGAGGAACACTGATCGGTCTGTCTTCCATTCCGTAACCATGTCGTTGATGCACCGTGCATCTGTTTGGACGACTAAATGGGTGGGTAGAACGAGATGATTGAAAAAATGAGGTTGCTGACCACCGGCGGAGAATGTAGAGGCCTGGGGACCAACGCTGATATCATTTTTTCCGGAAACGAGCAGTCGGCGGAGTTGTTGACTCTTCACTCATCCTCTCCCTCTTTTCTTCCAGGGCACGTCCGTGCTTGAAAGCTCGTCAGTTCATGTTTCGTTTTCCCCCTCAGGTTTCCGCCCTGCCTTCGTCGCATTGGGACTAGCCCCAATACTGGACTCATCCCTGTTTCTCGCCGAACTACGGGCTTGTGGGGTTCGAGGACTTTTCGCATGTTACTTGCGACGCCTATCCCTGGAGAGCTCAGCAGGGTGCTCAGAGCCGGCGCTCCGCGGATAGTCAAGTTCTGTCCTGACCGCCAGAAATGTCCACGTGTAAGGATGATGCAGGACGCCTGCCCATGCCTACTCTGACCCTGTTTATCAGCTTGTAATGCGGAGGACGCGAGACGGCGATCAGGTCTACGCCTTCCCCAGCTGCTCGTTCGACGCACGATCTTGGTTCGGTTCAGCGCCGCCTCGCTAAAGAGGATGTTGATCGGCCGGCGTGCAAAGTTGCGTGGGTTTGCCAACAGGTTGTCGGTAGCGCTAACCATGGCTTTCGACCGTCCCTGTCATGGCTGGGCGTGTGCACCTACGTCCGTGCACTCTTTTTCTTAATACGGTACGATGACCGAGGGCTGTAGTTATTTAATTCCTGATCACCTATTCCTTTTTTTCCCAGTTTCCTGCCTCTTTCTTTCCAGGTATCGTAGCAACCCCCTCGTCGACCGCGTATCGATAAGCATGCATCTATCTCTCTTTCCAGTCAATCTAATGTGTTGATTGTCGGGTTTCTGACAGTCCCGTGATGGACGGCCGTCAGGGTGCTCTCTCGCTACGGTCTGGACGGGGTGGTACAGTGTCCTGGCCGCAACGTCGCTGATCCAGTGGCGGTGCTGCCCTCTGATGCACCATTACTACGTCTTTGTTGAGATATGGTCGTTGGGGCCCATGGACTACGTCTAGCGAAGAGACAAAGCAGCCATCGTCACACTGATGACAAGGGTACCCTCCATTCCCGGATCATTCATCGCGATGGGAGCGTTTATGTAGCGTTTTTTTTGGGCCCAAACGCCATTTTCCTCTCCAGCGGATCTATCCGGTATCGCAGCAGTGACGATATCGTCAACCTTGAGATTCTGGGAGCTTATCCGGATTCATTATACTCTGCGCCGCTCTTCGCTTATCATGGTGCTTTACGGCTAGTCTGCTCCTGCAGCACGCGGGTGCATACTCCATCCGAACTAGATTCCACACGCGCATAACGTGCAGCGTTTCGACTGCACCACTCCCGAGGGCCGTCCCCTGCTCTCTGCTACTGTTCGGTCCCGAGTTCGACCGCACAGACACTTTCAGGGTGACGCGCATTGAAACGCGGAAGACGCAAATCAGGATTTAATAAGAGGCGGGGTAACGATTGATCGACGCGTTGAGCGGACTGATATCTGAGTTGGTGTTTCGGGCGTTGCTCGGTAACAGTCCTGCTAAGTCGTCCATGCACATTCAGACGACTTTCATGCGGCAAAGCAGCAAGAGGTTCGTCGTCGATACGGGGATAAGATCTCGTGGATGTAACCCGTAATCTAGTATGCCTGACGAACCGCCAGGAGGCACACTCGCGCTGATGTTCTAGGAACGGCGTGCATAGTCCCACAATGCAAGTACGGTAGTGAGACTGCACAACTCCATCGCTTTCATCTCTGAGGCTCCTCGTGTTCGCAGAAAAGTCCTTTGATTGGGGTCAATCAAGCAAAGACAGATGGTCAAGAAACTAGCGACGCAGTGGGACAAAAAAAGGAATACATACGAAATGCACATACCCTACAGATTCAAGTTACTCAGTACTCGACCGCATCTTCGTCGTCGGCCCGCATACCGCCCGAGTCGTCCTTCCGTTCTGACTCTGCGGACTCGGGTTCGGGCCGTACTTCATCGTCCACTTCCATGTCAGCATCTGGTTGCGGTGCGGGCTCGGGCTTGGATTCCCGAGTTTCTTCAGCCATATCCTTGTCTTCACTTTCCTCTTTGGAGGCTTGCTCGCGCTCCGATTTACGACGAACTTCCTCTTCGGCGACACGCTGTCGAAGTTGCTTGATCTCTTCGATACCAGCGATGCGCTCTTCGCGGAAAGCCGCCCACTCCTTCTCGGCTGCCTCAGTGACCTGTCGAACACGTAAGTCCACGAGAGCCACATGGAGAGATATTCCGGGCAGCGCACCTCTGCCTTTCGCCGTGCGAGGAAAACCTCTTGGGCAGGTGTCAGGACAGCTGGAAGGTAATACAAGGGTGGTGGGTGAGAACGCGAGGGTGGTGCAAGTGAGTTGGCTGAAGGAGGTGGCGGTGATGCATCAGACGGCGGGACGATGTCGGTCGTCAGCAAAAAGTTGCTTAACAGCGGAAGTCGTATACGTCGAAGTTTGTACTGGAAAAGTGAATGCTACATGTGAATACGTGACAGCATACGAGAATCCAAGCGGACGTACGATAGAGTCTTTAAGCTGCAGTTCTTCTTCTTTTCTGTTGGCGGAAGTTTTATCCTTTTTGGCTTCTTCTGCTCGCCTGACAGTGTCAGTCTCTTTGCGTAGCTTAGCTTGTAATCTCTGCTCAATCAGCTGTCGTTTTTTTGCCTGACGAGCTGATCGTCAGTCGGTGGCAGACGGGCAGACGGAAAGAGACAGACGGCTTCGCTCGCGTTCCTCTCCTTGTCCTCGATCTTGGCCTTGTTCAACGTGCCGAGTACAATACCAAACATGCTTTTACCGCGTTTGCGTTCACCGGACGGGACGGTGAGGTCAATCTTGGGGCGTCTCTTGTTCGTGGTGGCCATGGCCGCTGGCGCTGTTGGGGGCGCGTGCATCTTGGCATCCTGGGCTTCCACCTGCACTTCCTGGGGAGATCTGTGGTCCAGTCAGCGATGAATTCGTGGTGGTGACTGGAAGGACTGACTCTTCCGCAGACATTTTGGCTTTTATCTCTTCGTTCGAGGTGTGGTCAAGTCCAAAGGGAGTGTGGGTGGGTTACGTAACCAAGTTCGGTAATTAGCCCCGCCACGACGACCACTGCCAGCAGGACCAGGCGAGGATGCCTCCAAAGACCAGCAGCAGCGCATCGCCCAGCAAAAAGCAGCCGTGGAGAAAGCAGCCAGTTCCACCGGAAGAGCGGGTGAAGCGGCTGTTCGCATCGTTGTGTGCCCAAATCGAGGGTGGTCATTTCACCAACGCCGTCAAGTCATGTAATAAGAGCGAGTGGTCCAATTTCATCTCCATTCGGGAGTCACTGACACGCCCAACGCGGTCCAGTCCTTCGTCTACACCCTGCTGATGCAGACGCACTCCAGACAAAATTGTTCCTGCTTCTTCAGACAGAGCAATATGATACCGCACTGTCCCTCATAGCCAAGCCCACAAGTAGGGATGGCCCTGATTATACATTTGAGGAAGCATATGCCATGTATCGTCTCCATAGAGAGATGGAGGCGGCAGCTGCCCTTGGAAAGATCAAACGTTCTGGGAAGGATCATCGAGGTGTCCTTCATCTCGAGGCTCAGCTGGTATGTGCGAATCGCACCCTGCCGAATTCTTCATAAGAGATCGACGTTGCGTGACTACCCACGAATAGAATTATCGCCAAGGCTTGTATCAGTCCAGTGTTGATTTATACAACGAGCTCCTCGAAACAGCTGAACCTGTGCGTTCTTGCACTGCCTGCATCTCACTATCCACTGACTGTCTTCCTAGCAATCGGAGGAATATTCTGACATTCTAACGAACCTCACCGCCTCACAGAAGCACCTCGACTTTATCAACACAGGCTTCTTGCATGCTCTCGATGCATTACCCTCTTCAATCGCTTCCACGATCGAGACGTCCCCACCGCCATCCATCCAGCCCGCTGCGCAACTGGCGTCTGCTAGTGCTGCGCTCACTCAACAGAGCACTGATGATTCTGCAATCGTCAACAAGGTGAAGAAGGTGCGGATGAAACGTGTGCCAAAGGGCGTAGTTCCAGGCGTCACACTAGCACCGGATCCGGAACGGTGGCTGAAGAAGAGTGAGAGATCATCATTTGGGTCAGGCGGCAAGAAACGGAGAGGTGTGGGAGGTGCGACGCAGGGCGTGGTTCTGGAAAATGCCTCTGCGCAGAGCCACGGCGGGAAATCCACGGGTGGAGGAGGGTCCAAAGGCAAGAAAAAGAAGTAAATTAGATCGACATGTGAGACGGCTTACTCGATTTTGGCCTCCAACGCGCCGTTAATGATTTCTTTATGCCTGATCCACCAGTCGAGATCGCGCTCTCGCGCCGCACGACGTCGTTATCTAATCCTTGAGCTGTACTACTCACCCCACCACGTGTCTGGTCGTATCTCACTCTGGTACTTTCCAACACTGCTTATCCCAGGCCTTGGTTCTCGAGCAGTGCGTCAACCCCAGGACTCCGAGTTCTCGTTCACCGCAGGAGTATTACACACAGGACTGGAGGGCCACGCTGAGGCGCTCCCTGCGCAAAGAGTGGCTCAAATTGCCCGTCTGCCGCGTGTCGGGAACGAGGCTGTTGACGGTGATTCGTGCCCCATCACGACAATTACCTCTCCTCGGCCTCAAACCTCTCATTAAATACAATCCTTCAGGTTAGGGCACGTGGCCCTATGTCTCGCGTTTCTGATGCGGGGCGCGACCCAAATGCTAACATTGACAGGTCTCGCTAGCACGACATCAGCGAATTACGACTGTCGGGCTGAAATCAAGATATACCAATCCGGGCAAGCATGTCGTCCATTTCAGAAGCCGGGTTTCAACCCACGCATGCAACCCGTCACCGGACTTTGAGCACTCCTTTCATTCCTGTTCGCCTGTGCAGCACGCAATGCATGGTCCCTTTGGAAGAACAGCGGCCTCGCGTCTTCCTTGCTTCAAGCCCCATTGTGACACGCGTGCTAAATGGATTCTGGTCCGGCAAGCAATATCCACCCTGACGCTATCCCAGCTCTGCTCGCCACGCTCCATGCACGCACTCTGCGCAACCCGCGCACCCTATAAAACCTGGAGACCACCCCGTCTCTGCTCTCCATCCGCACCTCTAGTTTCCTCATTCCTAGTCACTTCGAATTGAACGACTCGACTACGATGACTGACGCCCTCGGTGTTCTCGTTATTACCCGCAATGGCGACCGGTATGAATACCACCAAGACCCCTTGACCTATCAGCCTGCCTTCACTGAGAGTACTCCTCTCGGCGCAGTAAGCACGAACCCCAGCCTCTGCTCTACGGATTCTGACATGCTTGACTCGCAGTCCCAGTCTCACCAGCTCGGGTCCTTCCTCCGCTCGGTCTACCTGACCAGCTCCTCGCCATCCTACATCAATGGCATGAAAGCGGATCTTGTTGACACTCACGAGCTCCACGTCCACGCCAAAGCTGGCGGTGAGGGTCCCGTGATCTTCGACTCTGCTATCGCCCTTCTCCAGGGTCTTTACCCCCCGAACCCAAACAACAAAATCACTCTCGCAAACGACACAGCGGTCATCGCTCCTCTCGGTGGATATCAGTACGTCCCTATTGAAACCGTCGAACCAGGAAACGACCGCTCCCTCGAGCCCTGGACCAACTGCCCGGTACGTTACTTGCCACGAGGTCGAGGAACGTGGACTGATCCGTTGCCATATTTTGGCAGGCTTTCGAGGAGCACATCAAGAGCGTGTACAGTTCCTCCGAGTTCAAAGCTACCGCAAAGGCTGCACAACCTTTCTTCGGTGCCATTCGTGACTACGTGTTCGGCCGCCCCACGACTTTGGAGAACGCTTGGAACATCTTCGACTATGTTAACACTCAGCTGACCTATAACCAGTCTTACGCACATCGTCTTCCTCCCACTCTCATCGAACAGGCTCGTGGCCTTGCTAACTACCACGAGAATGCTGTCTTTTCCTCTGGAGAGCCCGGCGGTATTGGTAACTGTACGTCTGTCATAGCCCTGTTGGGAATTTGCACTGATCAGTGTTGGTATTTAGTGGCTGGTCGCACTATCCTCCACTCTGTCCTCCAATCACTCGAGCGCATTGCTTTCAACGGTGACCCCCTCCGGTTCCTGTTGATCGACACCTCCTACCATCCCTTCATTTCCCTCTTCCACATGCTCGAGCTCGTCAAGGCGAACCCCGAACTTGCTAGCATCCGTAAGTCCACGTCTAAATATACGATCAGAGACTCGCGAATACTGAGCGCGACGGTTATTCAGCCAACTTTGCTTCTGCCCTCGCTTTTGAGATTCGTCGTGGACCCCCTCCGGAGGACCGTAGCTTCGTGAGGATCAAGTTCAAAAACGGCACCAACGACAACTTCCAGACCTACAACGCTTTCGGCCACAAGGCGGACATCCCCCTCACCGAGTTCATCTACAGAATTGAAGTGGGTCCATTTGTTATTCTCCCAGCTCTTCACGCATTGACATCGCCTCTCCCCCCACAGAACTACGCCATCACTTCCCAGAAGCAGTGGGCTGCGACATGCAGTGTTGGTTACCACGACCCATACCCCCACATCGGTTCCCAGCAAGGTGCCAGCTCGACCGTCTTCGCTGCTTGCGCTGCCTTCCTCTTCGTCGGTGTCTTCGCTCTTGCCAAGTATATCAAGCGTTCGCGTGCCAAGAAGCAGTGCATCCACCTCGGTGACGACGAGGCGAGTTCAGGTTTCCATCCTCAGGATAACAACCAAGACTGACGCTCGGTTCACTCCAACAGGCTCGTGTCGCCACCCAATCCGCTGCATCCATGACCGAAAAGGCTCGTCGCCCTCTCTAAGGCTAGATTTCCGGGTTTTGGCGCCGAATATAGGTGGATGATGTATATACCGTCTCATTTTTTCTTTCAAGTCTCAGTTCCTTTGCGTTGCTTTACAGCGGATTTTCCCCTCTTCTCGTCTTGATTTTGTCTATTACACATGTCTGTAGTTTGTTCAATAGGGACAGGAACCCTCGTCGTTGTAATCGTGCCTGCAACACGTTGTATGAAAAATGGACGGCAAGGCGTGCGACTTGGCTCGGTTGATGGCCCCGACCAATCCCTGACGTTTCCTCGAGTTGACACCTGGACTTGTCCCGATGACCACGAGTCTTCCGGCGCATGTACCCTGTTCCTGATTCTTCTCGGAATCGTCTCTGCGTGTCCTGTAGGCAGGCGAGCAACGTCGTAGAGCAACGTCCCTACGTATTGCGATGGGAACACCCAGGCTCGTTCCTCCCGTCCGACACCTGGAGAACATTATCGTCCCCTTTTGAGTCGACGCCCATCGTTTCCAGAAAGCGAGCGAAAGGACTACGCGGGGCCCTCTCTCAGCCGTCCGGTTCGACTTGTGCGAGTCGTGTTTGCTGATGCATGTCAATGACGAGTGCGGTAGGCGAAAATCCCGAGTAGTACTTGTACAGCCTTGGGGAAAGACCTACGACGGCTCAATGGTCTAGTAGCATGATACGTGCTTCGGGTATTCCCCGCCATTCAGATGGTGAAGATGTACGTGACCCGGGTTCAATTCCCGGTTGAGCCCTTTTTTTTCTTTGTGACATTTATTTTGGCGCCAAGTACCCTCCAGCAACGCACATCGAACACAAAGAATGCTTCACCGCGGCGCACGAACAGACTTGGTTCTATCCGATTCCCTGGCTTGACTACGAAATCGTTTGTTGGCATCAACACACTCCATTCAAAAAGCTGTATGGACTGCAAATATGACGTAGTGGGCGGATACGTCCCTTCCTTCGTCCAGCATCTCGAAGACACCGGCGCACGTCTGGGGCTGCGGAGAGGCTCACAGGCGAATGAAGACTGGGACCCTGTCGAGGAAACCGAGGCGAATGCACTCCCCAACTGGACGCCCGCTGAACAAGACGCATTTTTCCGTGCCATTTCGGTGCACTCCAGGTGGCGTCCAGATCTCATTGCCGCCTGCATCCCGACGAAGACCGAATGGGAGGTATGGATGTACCTGGAGGCGCTAGAAGAAGGCGCTACGGCGCTGGCCGGACAGCGGGGTGATGAAGACGTGGACATGGACGGCGGTCTCGTAGACGAGCGCCAGGACGTGGAGATGCAGGTCGACTTTGATTCGCGTTCTCACTCGAGTTCTGGCACGGACCGGTACCAAGATGTGTGCGAACCCGCACTCGAGGTCAGCCAAGCTTGGGTCGATGCCGAGGAGCGCATGGCTGCCTGGATCATCGACCAGGGTCATCTCGCATCCGTCGAAAGCGGTGCTGCCGCTGATACAGGCGAGGTGGACGACGGGCCTAAAAAGCGGAAACGGGGAAGGCCGCGCGGTGCAGGAAAGGGACGCGCTCGAGGACAGAGAGTATCTACCAGTTCACCGTCCCCCGTTGAGCGTCTTCCATCACCCGGTTCCCCATCGACGTCTGCGCGCGAACATTCCCGAGACTCTTCCACCTCGCCCGCACGCGAACGTGAGGCTTTGATGGGTCGTTTAGAGACCCCACATCTACTGGTTCTGGACAGCGTTTTAAGGAAGGGAGAAGAGGCAATGTTGGAGCAGAGTAGAGGCCGGGAGGGTTTGGTCACAGCGGCCACTCTAATGGAGCACGGAGATGACGGAGCTCCCCGTGTTGGTGATATGGACGGATCGAGCCTATCAGACCGGATCACGGCAACAAGCAATGTCCTGAAGTCCTCATCCAACGTGGTGATCGACCCGGTGTTGTTGGCCTTGACCGGAGATGCTGATCCCGCGAAACACCACCCGAGTCAGGCAACGAGCGGAACTACTGCGGCGAGCTGTACTCCTGCTCATGCTCCTGCCCAAAGCCCATCCTCGTCGCCCGATGCATCTTCTCAGCATACTTCGTTTGCATTGTTCTTCCACCCTGGCACGAGCGATATGTGTACGTCCCCGCAAGACAACGCTACTCTCACTCATCCTGACTCGGCTGCGAATGCTGAGTCGGACCTGTCATTGTTCTCCCCTCGTACCCGACGTCGTATCCAGAAGCGATTGTATATGCGCCGAAGAAGAGCATCACTCCGCGAGAATGATACAGTATCTGAAGGTGCCATAGGAACAGGAATAAAAAAGCTCAAACCCGGCAAGAAAGCCAAACTAGAGCGGAGAGAAACCTCGGTTGTTCCAACCTCTGTGCCATGTTCCGAAGCACCTTCTGACGATGAAGCAGAGTTGCCGGAGAACGTGCCGAAGAAGAACAAACCAGGCTTGAATCTCGTGTGCAAATTGAAAGCCCAGTTTGCCGAGTTGGGTGTTGATGCAGTGTATCTTCGCAATGAGGGCATGGATCTGTTGAACTTGGGGGCGCTAGGAAAGTTGATGGGGTAGGTCGGTTTGGAACCTCGTTTGAAAAGTGACTAACCCAGTGTTTGTGCTCAGATTATACTCTTCCCTCGAGCATGAAGAGGAAGAGGCAGAGACAACAGAGTCCATCGACGCTGAACTGATTCGACATTTGCAAGCTGCAATGGTGTCCTTTGTGACGGACATAATACACAGGGCGATTGTATGGAGGGAGAGAGAGATAAGGTTGAAGCAACGAAGCCGGGCGTGGAGACATGGTGAACAGGTGCGCTCAAGGTTGCGCGAGACACCGCTGGTGCATTCTACTTAGCTCCCATTATAGATTACCATCGGTGCCGTCGAGCATGCCGTGGATGTCATCGGCGCACGTTATCATAGCCATAAATCGTATTTTAAGTCTGTCGAAGCATTCCATGGTCGCTCCCTCAAAGTCTCTTCGGCCCCTGGAGATGCTGCCGAGGAAGAGCCGAACCTCTGTGTCGATCCTGACGTCGGAGCGGCGGATCTGTCTGCCGAGCTTCCTGCGCTCCCACCTCATCGGGATATTTACACCCCGGTCGTCTACCCGCCATCAGCATGCCAGATACGCCCACTGACGTGTCTGACGTGGACGTACGAGCAGGAGGCGACGAGAACGCGACGTGGGACGAGCGCAGAGGCTGAAGAAGAAGAGGTCATGTCCGATGAGACGGACGAGGAGGCACTGGAGGCGGCGCTGGTAGAGGAGGACGAGCGGGACGAGCGGGACATCCGACTGGCAGCAACGGAAGAGCGTGCTCTGTGGGACTCTGTCCGAAATAGATTAGATAATTAATTATTACGTAATTGTGTAATTAAGGGTCCGTGCGTGGTGAAAATAATATCTAATTGTGATGGAAGTAAAATGATGGACAACCTGGGTTTATCGGACAAATTGGGTGGATTTTGCGTTGTCTTTTTTCTTTTTTTTTTTTCGCATTCTCACTTTCAGCCGGACGAATTTTCTGCTTGACGAGCGTCATCCGCGCCGTTGCCCTCGTCCTCCTCGTCGTCTCTCCCCTTGTTCTCGACGTAAGTGCACCCCGTCTCGTCCCCGTTCCCCGCGTCGTCCGTGATGCCCCCGACGTGCACATGCCAACATCGTTCGACGCTCACTGACACCATATTGCTGCTTGTCTCTAGGGCGTGGGCTCCGATCCCGTCAATCTTCGTCTTGTCTTTAACCCTTTACCAACCTTTTACCTCTATCTATAAGCACAGCACAATCTTCTCTCCCTCTAGTCCCCCCTCCGTCTGCTTTTTGTGCGTGTTTTTTCTTCTTCGCCCTCCCCACTTCCCGTCAGCACACACTCGTTTGTCTCCACTTGAGAAGTGTCCAAAAAGCTTGCTGAAAATTGCACTTTTGACACTTCTTTCTCCGTTCGCGTTGCATATCTTCCCCAGACCACATCCCACACGCTCCCTACCTATCCCCTCTGTTTTCTGAGCTCATTCTTTCTCTAACTTTATCCATTCTCTGTTTCATTATCATTCGTTGAAACTTCTTTCAACGACTTTCCGCCGTTGCCAATTCCCTCTCTCCATTCACTTTTCCCGCAATCGGATCCCTATCCCCTCGACACACGATGGACGACTCTCAAACAGCTTTTGCAAGTCGTTATTCTTACGGTTTGGACCTCGACATGATGAAGGTCAGCGCTCTCCTTTTCTCTTCGTTCACGTCCCTAACTTGTATTCGTTCATCTCATTCGCCAGAGGTCTATGGATTCCGTTGGTGGTCCAGATGCCAAGAAAGCTCGCTGGTCCCCTACTTCATTTAATGGAACGACCCCTTCCAATGGCCTTACCGTACCTCCCAATCCCGGCACTAACGCTTCCAATCGTGACGCATTCGCCAATTACGGATATGGTCCCCAAGCATCGATCTCTCAATCGTTCCAGCCTAGTTCTTCTCCCGTATTCAATCCCAACGCTTTGTATTCTACGCCTTCGCTCAGTATCAATACAGCCGTCAATGGTCAGGGCATGCAAATGGGTGCACAGATGAGCCCTCACTCGGGCACTGGATTTTCCCAGCAGCAACAGGCACAGCAAGGGCACATAAACGGAGGTAGCCCTTACAGCGCCGGTGCTTTCGGTTATGGCATGCTTGGCATGGGCCTTCCGAGCGTGGGGATGTTGGGTGGATTCCCGTATTCGAGCCAGTCGGGAAACTTTGGACAGGTATGTATCGTTGTCTGAGATCTGTGGGTAATGTGGCGTGACCATTGCTGTCTGGCGTTGCTTCTGCTACAGAACTTTTCTCAGCAACCACGTCTGCCTTCACTGAACGTCAACATTCCACAGACACCTGGAGCTTACTCCCCCGCTGCACTTTCCGCAGTCATGTCCGGGGCCCCTAACGCGGCCGCACGTACCGTCTACATTGGAAACTTGCCTGCAACTGCATCTGTCGACGAACTCCTCAACCTTGTTCACTTTGGTCCCCTCGAGTCTATCCGAGTACTTCCGGAAAAGTCTTGTGTATTCCTCTCCTTCCTTGACGGTCAAACGGCCGCCTCGTTCCATGCCGACGCTACAATCAAAAAGCTGTCTCTGCATGGTCAAGAACTCAAGATCGGATGGGGAAAGCCCTCCCCTGTCCCGGCGCAAGTGCAACTTGCGATTCAACAGAGTAATGCTAGCAGGAACGTCTATTTAGGCGGACTTGATGAAGGAATGACAGAAGAGATGTTAAGGGACGAGCTTAGTCGATTTGGTCTAATTGATCAAGTCAAGATTGTGAGAGACAAGAACATCGGATTTGTACACTTTTTGAGCATTTCGGTGGCCACCAAGGTGTGTGCAGCATATATACCTCTTTTCAGCTTGCCAATCTTGTTCCTGGATTTTAGGTGGTCAATACGCTACCTACTGAACCGGCCTGGGCAGGCAAGCGCGTCAACTATGGCAAAGACAGATGCGCCTACATCCCCAAATCTCAGCAAGCGGCCGCTCAAGCAGCCCAGGCTGCTGCTGCGCAGTCCTTCGTCCAATCTGCTGCGTTGTCGCCTAACTCTGCCGCGCCGTTTGGGGCAGCGAACCCATTTGGCGGGCCATTCTCTCCGTATGCAGCCTTTTCGCCGGATGCTATGGGCTTGGCTGCCAGCGCAGGAATGCAGGGGCTTAATAGGACAGTGTACTTGGGCAACATCCACCCAGAGACAACCACGGAGGATCTGTGTAATGCTGTTAGGGGAGGTGTATTGCAAAGTGTGCGGTACATGCAAGACAAGCATATCGCAGTGCGTATTTTTCTGCGTCTTTCAAGACTTGGTGATCTCTGATAGCATTACGACGCATATTTCCAGTTCGTTACGTTTGTCGATCCAGCCGCTGCGTTTACGTTCTTCCAAGTATCTTCGTACCAAGGCCTGACTCTCAATAATCGACGCCTCAAGATTGGCTGGGGAAAGAACTCTGGCCCACTTCCGCCGTCGCTGGCACTGGCAGTGCACTCCGGTGCCACCCGTAATGTGTACATCGGGAACATCGAAGACTTTGAGTTATTTAGTGAGGAGAAGCTCAAGAGAGACTTTGGGGAATACGGCGATATCGAGCTTGTGAACTTCCTGAAGGAAAAGTACGTACGCGTTCCGTTACGCGACCTGGTAATTAAGAGACCCTGTTTTGCAGGAATTGTGCATTCGTCAACTTCACGAATATCTCCAACGCTATCAAAGCGATTGACGGCGTGAAGAACAAGCCAGATTATGCTCACCTACGCATTGCCCATGGGAAAGACCGATGTGCAAATCCGCCACGGTCTGGACCACAGGGTGGCTCAAGACGAACTGCAAGCGGAAATACTGCGAGTGCCGCAGGTCCAGGTGCAAATGAGGTTGGAGAAGGTGTAGAGGAGGATGTCGTTGGCGTGATGGACGGCGTAGGTGAAGAAAACGGTGTTGCTGGTCCCGGCCCTGAAATCCCAGAAATGCGCGTTGAAGCCGAGCACGAAGCCATTAATGGAGTGAACTAACTCGATGGCATGCGGTTCTCCATGGACAATATTTACATTCCTCCTTGATACCCCGTCTCTCCTCTCCAGCAGCGTCGCCCGTCTCCCCTGCCCTCCGATCCCAAAACAACCGAAAGCTTGTAAAGACGTCTGACCAAACCAAGTGGATGAGATCGGTTTGGCTCCGGATTTCCGTCGACATCGACATCGCCTTGGCTTCGAGTGCCATGCGGTAGGAGACGTGAAATACCTTTGGGCTATTGGTTGACTCTTTCTTTATTCACTTGGCTTTCGTGACCGTCTATGCTTACATTCATACTTTCTGTTACTTTATTTACCTTTTTTTCCCCTTGTTTTTACTTTTGTCATCCATGTTCAGTTTATCGATCCGGCTTCTGCCCGACACATACCCTTTTGCGTTTTGTAGCAAGTGTGTCCTGCTGCCGCATCCCCACCCACGTTCGCTTGAAACCATAATCCCATACTTATGCCTTTTATTATCGCTATCATAGTGACGTTGCGCCCCGGCTTTCTTCTCTGTGGACTGTACATCTCCTTGGCATATACGTTACCCTGTGTTACCCTCAATGCAGTCACATCCGAACCTCGATGAATTCAGTGCAGGGCCGGTGAGCAATTTTATGCTCTCCACGATTCACGTATGAGAACTGCGCATCGCCCTGTTCGCTTCGAGCACAGGATTCTCGTTACGTCGCGAGGGAACCTGCATGCCGGAAAGTGACGACGATCTCGACGTCCTCCCACTTATGGGTCTACCCTGAATCTGCACCGAGGTCATTTAAGAAGACCGCAAGGGCCACAGGCGCGTGCATTCCCTTCCGTCCTGATTATCTCCCTCACCGACCGTGCACGCCTGACATTCAGATCCTCTGTTAATTATCTCCAGCCGCTCTTTTAACGTGTCCTCCCCCCTGCTCTTTTAACACGATCCCTTATTTTATTGCAATGGACTTTGAAAAGACAAGTTTTTCCGTAGACTGGTTCGCCCCCGGAGACAAGTATGGTCCCAAGCGCCTCTCGTTCCCGAAATCTGCATGCATGAGCATAGACGACCTTGTCCATGTTTCAGACACAACGGTGAGTCGTCGCCGTCAGTGGTCTCGTCTCCAGACATTATTCGACTGACATGTCTCAACAGTTGAGTTTTTGTTTCAGCCCAATTGACGAAGTTACTTCCATCCCGCGCACCCACTCTGTTGTTGATTCTTCCTTGGAGAGGGCGTGTGGCTGGACCAACAGGGCTCCTCCATCGCCATTCGTCCTTTCAGACTGTGAACCAGAGCCGATGTGTGAACAGCATCCAAAAACGTGCGATGAGAGTTCCACGGACTGGCGGGCGCTCGCTAGTCCAGGTGTTCTCTCCATCGCAGACGACTGTGCGTCGTGCGGGGTTGACTTGGACGTCTCAAGCTTGGACACTGTGGACGAGCGGCTCCTTCTCTCGCCCGTGGACTGTTTCACCGAGCTGTGCTGGGAAGCTGCCGTTCAAGATGACGTGACTGCGCCCGTTGTGCGCAGAAACATGCGATCCCGTGCGCGCTCGTTCTTCAAGGGTGACCGCGAACGCGCGTTTTGCTCTCCCCTGGCGACGGACTATCCAGATAGCTTTGAACACTCGCGACCTCTGGCCGCCAAGATATCCCTGCCGCTCGACACAGTGCGTACTTCGTGTGCCCTCTAGCGCTCGACGGGTTCGATTGATGCATTTGATTCGTCGAGCAGTACCCGTGCTTCCCTTCATCTCCACTCTCTTCTAAATCACACGATACGTCACTGACGTACCCAGAGAAGCCCTTTGCGCACATTCTATCCGCCGACGCTCAAGGACGCCCCGATGCCCAAGACCTGGAGATGTCACGGCCTGTGAAGAAGCGCGAATGGACTCTCACGCCGTCTGCCGACGTGTTTGCGCCATCACGACAAGTCCCGACGCCTCGCCTGAAAACGTCTAAGTCTAGTCATGCGCTTCGCATCATTTCGGATGTATGCTCGCCCTTGACGCGTACCAAGAAGAAATCGCCTCCAGTAACCCCTTGAATTTTAAATCGATCGTCGAGGTCGCGTACCGTGTTATCTTACCCCTGGCCATTTGGGTCCCCTCCGTCGCTACACATACTTTTCTTTCTCTAGTCGCGTTGCCATGTACCGCTCTTCCGAACACGCCGTAATACGCCTGCAGTCTATTTATTTATTATATTCGTACGGTCCTTTTTTCTTTTTTCTTATCTTGGTATGATATTGAACGTGGGCCATCGTCCTAGGGGGCGCAAGTCAGCTCACATATAGTCCTTTTTTCTCTGTCTCTCTTTTTCTTGTTTTTTACACTGGTCCTGTGGACAACGGTTAGTTAGTTGACACCCCCTCACAAGTAACCGACGTCGTAGTTAATCACGCCATGGCGGCCTCAGACTGAACGTGTGATCGAAATCTGGACGGCGGCATAATTTTTTTTCCGATGTGATGGGCTCGGTCGCCTGGACCGCGGAGCGCGCGTCGTTGGCGTACCTCGCGCGTACGACATGCATATTTTCGACGTGACTGAGAACCAGCGAACAAGACAATCGTGCAAGATGACATGCACAACTTATGACCGTGTGAATCTGCATCCAAACGCGAGAGCACCGCCCTCGGCCGGTTTCCGAAGCGTCCCCCCTCATCACGGGCCCCGTGCGTCGTACGCGCCAAGATACGGTCTCGAAACCAAGTGCTGCGTTCATGAACTTGACCTTGGCCGCGGTGCTACCAACGGTCGCCGGGCGAGGAAGAGACTTTGCCTGTCGTGCATAAATTGGTCTTATTGCGGACCCTAGCTATGAGATAAAGGAATGGGAAAAGATGTGTGCGGGCGACTCATGCAACGAGGCGGTGACTTCGCCATCAGATCTAGGGCCCCGAAAGTGCAAGCAGTGTACATATCTCGTCCAAGTCGTAAGTTTATACCCTAGATTATGCCAGCCATGATGACGGGCGCGCATTAACCCAAACCTGCTTGGTGCGAGATTTCAGCACGCCCCCACGAGATCACGTCATGCCTCCCCTGCGATCTTTAACAGAAACCGCGATTCGGTGTCCCGTTCTGCACCCGCTCTCGCGATGCTGTCGCTTGCGTCGCAGGGGAATAGATTCTCTTCTTCGCCGTCCTCGTCCTCCGTCGACACGATCAAGTACAAGGTTGCCCTGATGGACGCGTTGGGTTGCTTCAACGACGACGGACGAGCGCGAACGTACCGGCTAACGTCGAGACCAAACGACTTGCATACGCCCGAGAGTACCTTGTACACCTTGGTCGTGCCTTTGGTCGTAAACTTTGATTCTTGCTTCGACGGTCGATGTGCGACGCGAATCATGAGTTTGTGACTCTCGCCGGACTCCGTTGGGGCTTGCACCACCGTCTCGGGCTGAGATTCTGGTGTGGGGTCCGTCAGTCTGGTTCGGTGGTGATCGCATGTCAACGCACGAGGTTGCGGATGGTTTCCGTTCCCAGTATCCTGCTTCTCTTGCTTGATCGCCAGTGGCTTGTCTATGAACCCTTTATTGGTATCGTGCTGTCGATAGGATTCACAATGACTCACCTGATTGTTCAGCTGCCTGTGCGTCCGGCTCAGAACGATGGTCTGCCTGTCGCTCCGACTTGATTGCTCTACCTGATGTAACAGATCAATGTGAATCAATGACCACAGCATGATGCACACCGGATGAAGTAGCTGTTTCGCGTTCTCGCTCTGATTCGTCACGCTCGCCGTCGTCTTCGGATACTACGAGACGCCGGTATCGCGCCTTTCGAGGTGAACCCACATCAGCTTCTTCGTCCCCGGATTCTTGGCGTTGATTTTCGGGGGTGGGGGCACGGTCATGAACCCCATGGTCTGACGCGGCGGCTTCCTCGTCTCGAACTGCCTCTCTCGCCAAGCTACTGCCAGGTCTAGGATCGGGCTCATTTCCCTCGTCAGCGCCCAGAGGCAGCTTTCCTTTGGCGCCTGCATCCCGCTCATCCGTCGCATTCTCGGGGTCAAATGGATGCTCTTTGTGCGTACATGAATAGCGAACTCGCTCGGTCAACGATCACGACCTACCTTGGGGTGGTCGACCCTGCGCCGCTCTCGCAGCCACGACCTCGACGGTGGCACACCCGATGTAGGGACTTAGATGTTCCCACGCTCTTTTTGTGATCCTTGCAGGTAGACCGTTGCAGAGGTTCGCGCAACAGGTCGAGATTTTGATGTCAACGTCACCGAGGTCGAATTCTTCCCTCGCTATTTCTTCCAATGTCTACGAGATGGTTGGTACGACGTTCTGCGAGCCGGTGCGGACCAGGACTTGCCTTGAGCTCTTTTGGCACGATGGTGTATACATGGTCGTCGCCCTGACTGAGGATCAGGAAGGGCACTTTTCGAGATGGCGGTCTGGCTGTCCAGTCGATGCAGTCGTGGGGCATGTCGGTAGACGACAAGGATCTGCACGCGTCGGTCACGTGTTCGTGACATCTCCCACTAGTGATTACGTAATGACATATGAATCCTTTGCCTCGTCCTCGATGGCGGTGGGTGGCCAGGAGATCCTCTACTTTATGAGCGTCGGTGTCTCCGCGACGCCAGCGCCAGACCAGAGCTTCGAGGTCAGTCCACACCCCCTCCTCGTCCCCCGCCTTCATCTCTCCAAAGGAACTTCGCATACAGGACTACATCAGAGTCTACCAGGCCACGGGTCGACCGCCTGCGCCATGTCCCCAGTCCCCAGACACGTCCAGCGCCCGCGCTGCCCTCGGCCTCCCTCCCCTCTTTGTACCCACCGCCATCCCCGTCCCTACCGATGCCCTCAACGGCACAGCCAGCAACGCGCCAGCCACCCTCCCCGCCGACCTCCCCGCAAACCAAGAATTCCGCCCAAGCAGATCCAAAATCAATACCGAGTCCTTCGAGTCCATCTCCGCCCAGACTCTCTACGCTCTCTTCTCTCACGAGGTGCGTCTCTCTCTCTCTCTTGGACGATCTCCGTCTGTCCACCCCTCGTCTCCCTCCCGGCTGCGTTGCCACCGCGCTCATCATCTCCACCGATTGGCGCACAGGAACTCCGGTATCACGCCTATCTCGCAGGGAATAAGATGCCACCCGTATCGCCCCTCATCGACGTGATGGACGGCGACGGGATCGCGTCACCCGTCTACCCTTTCTACGCCAACGACGCCCGATCGACGGCATACATGACATTCACCCCAGTCGCGGGCGGAACCCCAGACTACCTCATGAGCATCGTCGCGTCACACAAGTTCGAGAAGCATTCCTTCGAGGTGCGGCGATCGCGTGTCTTTTCTTCTCTTTCTGCCTCGTGCGTGACCAGACTCGTTGGACGCTTAGGAACTCCGAATAGCATACCTTTTGGCAAGCAAGGAGGTTGGGTCGTCCGAGATACCCACGCGTGGCGCGTTGCCTGCCCAGTCTGCCCCGACCTTATTTGGACGTCCGCGGGGCGACGCGTTTTCGACTGGCTCGCTAAAGCTTTTCTAAGCTTTCTCCCCCGACCAAACTATGGTCGTCTGCTTTCCTCTGCTGTGTATAGTGTATAGTGATCCTGTCGTCACAACTCGTTTGGTAGCGCATACTCATACACGACATGTACACGATCCTCGTGGCCACTCGTTGGGACCGTTTGGGTTGCCCGCGTCAAGGCAAGCTCAGCACGATTTCCATGAACCCATCATAATCGATCTGGATCCACCCATCGCCGTCGGCGTCGTGACGCTTGAACGACTCGGTGATCTGCTTGACGACGACGCACGCGCGGACGAACCGGTCGAACGTGATGCCCGGGAGCGGTCCGCCCGAGTACGTCACCGGCGACGCGTACTTGCGCTCAATGAGCTCGATGAGGTGCGGTGTGAGGCGATACCTGCGCACGTCTGATCAGTAAACTCCCCCCGGTGTCGCCCGTCACGCATGCGGAAACGAGGAAGGATACGCACCCAAACTGCGCGAGCGCATCCCTGAGTTCGCCCGCATCGATCGTCCCCGAACGATCTCGATCGAAATGTCGAAAGAGGTTTTGCCAGTCCTGAGGGATGGGGAGGGAGATGACGATCCCCCGACTCGACGTGCACGGCGATTCGGAAGGCGTACCTTGATGTACCACCAAATTCCCGAGAACTAGAGCGAGCGAGCGAGTCGTCATCCACGTCTGTTTTTTTGGCCCCGCTCGAGCGGACGCACCTGCTTGAACCCGATGGTCCCTCGTCGCTCGGTATCCTAAAAGGCGTCACGGCGACACGCCATCGATGGCGCGCCGCATTCCGGTCAGCGATCGCAGACGAGGACTCCGCGTGATCGTACGCACAAAGAGCTGCATGAGGAGCTTGATCGTGTCCAGATCGAACGCTGCGCCGGCAGGATTAGAAATAAATAAATTTAAAAAAAAGTGGAGAGCAGGCGACGTACGCGCCCAGTCGCCGTGATCCAACACCCGTTCTGCGAAAACGAAGCCGTCGCACGACATCAGCACATCAGTCGGTCTCACGACACACGACGGCGGCGATCCCCGTCGCCGGCGTGGTACGCGATGCGTGTCGATGGGTGGACGCAGACTCACGCAGCTCGACGATGGCGATCTCGCCCGATCGATTCGCGCTCACGCCGTGGAACCAGGCCCACAACCTTTTTTCCGTCGAATAAAACCATCCCCGCACGAGATCGGCATCAGGTCGTCAGCGCGGACGCAAGGGAGAGGAGCGCGACGTACTGGGGATCCGCATCCGGGGGAGCAGCGAACGGCAGACCTGCGCTGGTCGGGTAGCCCGAACTCACGGGGCTAACGTAGCTCGGCGCGGGCGGTCCACCGTATATGGATGGAGGTGGAGCAGTGTACTATATTTCCCCTCATCGAACGCACGAAACGAGTCGAGATGGGGACTTACATAGGACATGTTCTAGTCTGAGCGGTACAAGGGAAAGGGTCGCACGCACGGGCGAGGCGGTCGCATTTGGACGATGAGCGATAAGATGCCTCGAGGCAAAAACTGCGCCGCAGTGGGAAATAGATCTGAATAACTATCCTAATAATGTTACAGGTATCCTCCGTGGTGACCTCCATCGATGATAAGCAAGTCTAGACGTGTGAGCATGTGCAGAGGGTGCGGGGGTACTTAAAAAAGCAAACATCTTGGAAAGAGTGTCGACATAGCTTGTGAAAGAGTGCCGGGGGCGTAAAAGCGTAGCCATCGCTCAGGCGCTGGCTGTAATCACAGGCAGCAAATCCACCGCCTTCTTCTTCGCTCCACCAGCGTTTCCATTTCCACCACCCAACGCGCCCTTGGCAGTCGTACCCCTCCGCACGGGATCCCCATTTCCATCCCCAACGGTCACAACCTCGGTGTCAAACGGTGTCAACGGCTCCATCGACACGTCCTCGGGTTTGAGTGTCAGCAAACTAGGGGGTAACGGCAACATCGGGCCACCTCCCATATCCTTGGGTGCCGAGCCTGTCGCTTTGGCCTTCTTCTTCAAAGCGCCTGAAGATGGTCCACTCTTCACGATCTGTCCGATAGGACCCAGCTTGGTTTGAGAAACGGATGGTGCATCGTCGGGAAGGGTAAGCAGCGTTGTCCCAAACGCAGTGCCAGTCGTATTCGTGGGTTCCGAGCCAGGCACCGGTGCATCGCGATGTGGAGGAATAAGCGGCATACCGAAGACAGGCAGGGGAGCAGACACCGAAGGTGCCAACGTGGCAAGTCGCTCTTGATAGTACGATCTGAGCAACCCGATCTGATCTTCCACGTTCTTGGAAGTGATTGGCACAAACGGCGGGGGCGGCGGATAAGGCGGTGGCGGCTCTGTTGGTTTTGCCCTGCCGCGCAATTCAGATCAGTATCCCAACACGCCCGCAGCATGTCAGGCCCGACGTACTTTGCGGCACTCACTCCACTGCCTCGTTTTCCTTTCAGCAGCCTCTTGGGTATGCTCAAGCTCGACAGACCGAGTTCCGCTGCGATACCCAATTCCCGGAGTCCGAGGAAATCCTCATCAAATGCCTCGGAGAATCCTCCCAAGCCCATTGCGAACGGTGCCTCAGATTCTTCATCCTCCGAACCCGCACCAAAAAGTGCATCATCGTCGAGGATGTCCACGGATGTTGCTTCACGGTAGGCATTGATGAGCTTCTTCTCGAGGTCAGCAAGGCGCGAGCCATGTCGTATGACATCATCCTTGATGTACCGTTCGAGGTCTTGGATCTTCGTGATTCCGGATTCGAAGAGGGTATGTAAAACAATTTCCTGGTCACGTCATAGAGCAACGTCAGCACCTTCTCGCGTGTCGCAATGCCAAATATATAAAACCGAGGCCGAAACCAGCACCTTGCTGCCACTCGTTCTAAGTAGATCGGGATGTCCTCACCTCAGGTGTCATAGTCTTTGCATACTTGTCACAGAGGAATCTGAGTGTCCGACCAACGTTCAGAAGAAACTCGGAAGTTACACCCGTCAGAACATCCAAGGATGAAGCAGAGGTACCTTTCGACGATGCAGACGCTCAGTACTCACGTCCTGCTTATCGGCGACACTGCACTTGCCTTGGAATCCAGCATGCTCCAGCACCTTCCGATTCATCCACCGCAAACAGTGCGCCGCCCGTTCTCCCCCCAACTCAACGCCACTCTCTCCGTCGCCATCATTCAATCCCACTAGTGCATTCCATGGCCGCTCATCAACAAACTCGTCCACAGGATCATCTTCAACCGTTTCTGGAGGTTCCTCTAGCTCCGCACCACCACCGTCTTCGGTATTGAGATTCAGCGATACAAACTTGGCATGCGTTCTCCGGACACGTTTCAGCGTTTTGATGTTGGTGTTCATTATACCAAGGAGCGTATTCGGCGGCGCAGTCGACGGGTGGAGTTTTCTCTTTAGGCGTTTTCGCTTTGGTGGTTTCAATGGACTTGATTCGGGCTTGACCTGGAGAGGTGGGTAACTCGAAGATGATGGGGGTGGATACTGGACGAGGTAAGGAAGACCATTGGCGAGTAGCGCATCCGACTGTACAGCAGACCACCAAAGCTCGGTAGTGCTTCTATGTCCTTCATTGACGGCGTTTTCATCGTCCGAGTCGGGGGGAATAAGTCGTAGACGTTTTCGAGGACGGTGCCGGACACCATTACTGAGTGGTTCGAGGGCAGAATTTCGGCGTTCAAAGGTTCGCTTTCGAATCAAGCATGAACACTCACAGTGGCCTGCGTTTCGGTCCCGCGTCATTCTCTAGTTCGCTACCCGACAACCGCTCATCCTCGCTCCCGCTCTCCCATTCTGACGTTATGACATAGCTCCGTAGTCTCTCAATAAGATTTGGATGACTATTTGCATGCGCAAGGGTAGATGGACCAGGTTCACCAAGTCCATCCAGCTCGATATCGAGTGATCGGAAAGTGGCCATACCTTCGGAAGTACGTACAAGAGCGGGCATATCCCCAAATGGCACGTCCATGTTCATTTTCTTGACAGCAACGCCAGTCGCAGGTCGTATGCCATTAATCAAAGAACGAGATGCCGTAAAAGCACTTGGATAGGACTGCGACGAGGACGGTCTGGTACGGTCATGCGATGAATATCCATTGATCTTTGGCCGGGCGATGGGTCGAGAAGGGGGAGACGAGGAAAAATTAGGGGGTATAGTAGGATCCACGCGATCTTTGCGGTCTGTTATATTCCCAAGGAGTCCGTCTGCCTTCTTCTTTAAGCGTAGCGCGCACTGTCGAAGGGGATGATCCTGTTCGAAAGACGCAGGCAGCGACAGTGAAAGACAAAGAACGATGCAACGCTGTAATTAGTCAAGGGGATAGACAACCATTAGGAAACTCGCCTCCGTCGCGTTGTACATGAAACAATTCGACCAGATGAGGTCAAGGTCATCCTGGAACTCACGCTTGGACTTGTACTGCTTCGCCTTTACTTTCTTAAGCATTGTTTGCAAATCCATAGGATTGGATATCACTACGAACGCAAAAGGAAGCGAGAGTTGGTATAAGAAAAGTGCCACGGGAAGACGGATCGTGCGCGTACCATCATAGTAATCTGGGACGTCCGATTTTGATACTGGTTTGAGGAACGCTTCCGCATCATGGTTATCCTGGTGGCATGCATCAGGAAGGACGTGTGTGTTGAGGGAAAATGGAATAAACGCACCATAGTGACCGTTCGGAGGTCATGTAGGACCCCTTCCAGCGATTCGTAAAACGGGTCGGAGACTTTGTTGTCGTACCCCTGGCGCTGGTGGATATGTCAGGTACTGTGGTGCAGCAAGATGACAGCGCAATATACCCTGGCATCCTTGACTGTGTTTAACAGCAGTTTCAGGTCAGGAGTCGCCTGGACCTGACTCTCGGTCAGTGTCCGGAGAAGGTTCTATTCGGATTGCGCGGTGAGCTGGTCGTGATAACAGTTGAGATAGATTGCCTACATTCATGGCCGCTGAACGCGCTTAGCGCGCGACGAGAGTTCAGTGACGCTGTGTGGGGCGAGCGGGACAAGGTACCTAATTGAATCTCCGCTCGTAACCGTGCTGGTAAGTACTCTACTAGGACAAAGGCGGGTCCGCGTTTCAACTAAACGACCTGGTCACCACCAAAACCACCTTTCTTTTCGTCGTTGTGTCGTAAGGCGTTCGCAATGGGAACTACGCATTGTTTGGGTCTTTTTCAAGCTCGCAACGTTGTCGACGCCTGTGCCTTATACGAGGGAAAACTTGTCCTTTGAATCGGGAATGGCCAGAAACCCGATCGCTGCATTGTCGTGGCATATGCACATCGTTTTATCTGACAATGTATTCAGGGCGAGGATCAAATCGCCATCTTGCAACTTTCCAGCTGCACACTCCTCGTACCGCGCCCTGTCAGGGATTTTCCGCTACTGACGTTCTGCCCCGTGTCGCGTGCCAAGTACCTGACGTACCGAGAGTAATCGTTGGGCGGTTCATGGCGAGGATGCGCGCGGGCCGGACGGAGTGCGGGCCGGCGAGGCATATAAGAAGAGGAGAGGATGATTTCATGCATCTTGTTCTCAGCCATGTCATTTGGTAAGTCACTCACTCTCAACACCGGCGCGACCATCCCCCAGATTGGTCTCGGGACGTGGCTGTCGAAACCATATGAAGTCGAGAATGCGGCAAGTGCATTTTACCGTTGTCGTCGAACCCCCCTCATTCCCGCTATCTAGGTCGAGATCGCCGTCCGAAACGGTTATCGCCACCTCGACCTAGCTAGAGTTTACGAAAACCAGGACGAGGTCGGTCGGGCACTCAAAAAAGTCATCCCTTCCGTTGTGTCTCGCAAGGATCTCTTCATCACCTCCAAACTTTGGAACTCTTCACACCAGCCTCACCTCGTCGAAGCCGCCCTCGACGAGACCCTCCAGCAACTCGGTCTCGACTACCTTGATCTCTATCGTGCGTACGGGGCGCATATAGTCACCTTTTACTCACGAGCTGATAAACAGTTGTCCACTGGCCCGTCGCGTTCGTGCCCGGAAAGGGTCTCATGCCTGTCAATGAAGCCACGGGTGAGGTCGAGCTCGACACGCAAACGTCCCTTGTTGCTACGTGGAGGGCCATGATCAAACTGCAAGAGACGGGAAAGGTGCACTATATGCGCCATCCTCATCCGGAACTAGACTCATCTCTTGGTCAGGTCAAGGCAATCGGTGTCTCGAACTTTACCATCGCTCAGATCAAAGGCGTTATTGAAGCCACTGGGGTCGTTCCGGTCCGTGTTCCCCTACAGCTCTTCTCTGTCAGCGTTGACCCGCCACGTTCTTAGGCGGTGAACCAAGTTGAGGCCCACCCTCTCCTTCCTCAAGACGATCTCGTCGCATACTGCGCGGAGAAGAACATCCATCTGACGGCCTACAGCCCTCTGGGTCACAACAGTGCGTGTTTCGCTTTGGTCCGCAAACGTATTTCCGTTGATGTTGTCATCAGCGGTTGGCATTCCCATGCTTACCGAGCACCCTGTCGTCCAATCGATTGCCAAAAGCCTTGATGCGACTCCTGCGCAAGTCCTGATCGCCTGGGGCGTTTACCGTGGGTACTCTGTCATTCCCAAAAGTGTGCACGAGGGTAGGTGATGTGTCGTCTCGAAACGGATTGAAGTTGAATGGTCCATCAGGGCGCATCGTCTCCAACTTTAATCAAGTGGCGCTGAGCAAGGAGGACTATAATAGGGTGACGGCGATTGGGGGCGGCAACAACCGACGGTGGGTGCTTTCGACTTGCCTCGTGGCTCGACTGAGTGTCGTGGCAGGTACAACGCGCCGGTCACGTTCGAGCCCAAGTGGGACATCGACGTCTTTGGTGGGGATGTTGAGAAGAGCGCTGTCGTCGCTGTCAAGATTGCCTAGTTGAAACGAATTGTATGATTAGCGGGCGATTCCATAAGGGAGATAGTTTCAGGTCGTGATCGGATCCGGTGGTCGTGATGGCGGTGGGAAGCGCTCGGACGCTCGGCGGATGGCTGAGGCGAAGAGGAGGAGATCCCGATCGACAGACAGACCTCTCCCTCAGTCGATTCCGTGCTTCGTTCCGACGCCGACCCCTGCGTCTTTGTGGGGAACGTTGCACAAATATAAACGCTAATCTCCCATAAAATCACACCTCGCCCAAGCCCACGTCTTCCTGTCCTCCCCCATGCCCGGCGGTTCCCCGACCGCCTTCCTTCTCTGGTCCATCCTCGCAACCCTGGTCAGTGCGTGCACGCCGTCCAAAGCATTCCGCTCGTCTCAACCACCTCACAGTTCTTCTCCTTCCATCTCTTCCATCTCTGGAGCTATGACAAGTTCCAGTGCCTCAAGTTCAACCAGTCCGGCAGACAACCCGGCGTATTCAAGCGCTTCATGAGCGTACGTCTGCCGCTCTCCTATGCTACCTCTCCCTCTCAGCCTCCCTGCCAGTACACCTATCTAGCGACCCTCAGCTGTCTCGTGTGTTTCGGCATCGCTTTCACTTTTTTCAAGTTTCAAGAAGGTGTGTGTGTCCCAGACGTATGTCGCCGTCCTCTTCTTACCCTCGGTCCAGGTTTCACAACATTGCCAGACGGCCAAAGTCAGTCCCTCGCCTCGCTATTCTTCCGACCGTCCCCTCATAGCATCTACCAGTAACACCCATACCACTCGAGTACTATTCTCCTCAAAACAAGAAATGGATACTACCGCTCTTGCTCGTTTTCAGCGTTGGATGGGGATGTGAACTGCGAGTCTCTCCCTCCTTTTCGTCTGCTCGCCCACTAAACGGTGACCCAGTGTTACCCACCTTGAAGGCAGGCCCACTCTCAGCAGTGGCGTCGTACTCTACTGACCGTCGTTGCCGGTGCAGAGTTCACTTTCTGGATCTTCCTCCAAAATCAAGGCCCTACCACGAGGCTGTGGTTCGAAAGCGGCGAGTTCAGAGTCTGGCTTTGGGGTATTCCTTTACTTCGACTCGTATCGAACAAGAAAATTAACGCGGTGACAGGCACATTGTTCGCCTTGATTGGGATGCCACTCACAACCCTCATCTCACGGCGACAACTTGACTCGGTAATCATGAATTTTTCCTTGACGACTCCACGTTGCTCACACCACAGCTCTAGTGCCTTGCCTGGACGCTTTTAGTCGGATCCTCCGCCTCCACTGCGACCTCCCTGGCCTTTCTTTATGTCATCTCACAATTTCCCGCGTTCATTCGTCGCGTCAAGGACGACAGCGCCGCCCCGGCCGTAGTCCTTCGTCTTGTCTTCTTTTACCAGCTCAACGTGAGTGCGACATGTCGATGGGACTCGTTGATCCGCTCACCTTACGCTGCAGGTCGGACGCATCATCTATCGTTTCTTGTTTTCTCTCCCATTGTTTGTATTATCTCTGGATGGTGTACAAGGAAGTCACCCAATTAACAATAGCGTGTGAGTGTTGGCAGTGATTGGCTCCCCATACATTCTGATTTTAGTTTTCACGCAGATTTTGGCCAGGTAAGTACTACCGCTCGTCTATCGAACGGGATCGATGACGGTGTGATTAGATTTTTTGCTGATGCTTGGAGGAATCGGTGCATTCGTCTCATCTGCAATCACTCTACTCGTGCGTCATTTCTGCCTTGTCGCGCAACTCATGTACTAAGTTTAGTAGATATTTTTCCCGCGGTCATTGACGCAAGAACTCGGATACACTGTTATTGTTGTCGCAAAATCGCCCGCGACGGCGCCCGTCGACCTGTACCAGCCACCTGAACAACGGCCCGCTTCTCCAAAAGACCAAGTCATGCCCATCTTTCGGGTTCCTTCTGAACATCAATCGACGGATTCAGGACACGACGCATCGCCCGAGTATGAGGTGGAGGATCCATCGAACGCCGCGCGTCGACATTCGCTAGAAAGCAATTTCCGGCTGCAAACTTTGCAACTCAACGACGGTGAAACGAGGAGCTCAGAGTCGTATATCTTTGACCACCGATCAAGGAGTCTAGTGCGGTCGCGCTCAGAAGGACATGGAACGGCACTACACCCTTATGTGAGCCACTTTCTTTCTTTTTGCCGCGCATGTATTCCGTACTGATCGTCGTTGCATGGTCAGCTTCGGATATTCCGGTCACCCATAGGTGGGAAGATGTTTGGTCATGCTCGTTTGCTTTTCGTGTGCCTGAACTATTTACAGATATCTCTGACGTCGAAGCACTGGATAACTTGCCGGAACGATGACCCCCCGCACAGCCCGATGATACAGAAGATACCCGGGCGCATGACCGTGCCAAACTTGGTACTGAGATGGCCCTTCATTCGAGGGTTGCTCGTCCTATGACACCCCCTTTTCATTCGACTGGTTTTCCCGTCCCTTGCGTCCACACTCTATGACATGCAGTGCTTCGATCGCTCTCCCGACACGTCCATTTGCTATGTATTTATTGCTTTGTTATCGATGATGTATTCATAGCGCCCAACTGACCTTTTTGACGAGGAACCCCTAAAATACGCACACACGTTATGCTAAATGCTCCCTGCCCCCTTTTCGTTATTATTTTACGATAGATGTCTCGACCTACGGAGCTTATCGGACTGAATGGAGATCGCTCAATTCAAGGGGTTGGGTGGTGGGATTTACTTCTCGACTCGGTACAAGCGTGGGGTGTCATGGGGCTTGCTTTTTCGATGGCGGAGCGCGCAAGTGGACTCGGTCTGTGCCTTATGTCCCGGATCCAAGGGAACTGCATACGTGCGTAGGTGCACCCTTTTTTCGGATCTTGTCTGAGCCCCGTCCGAAGGGAGGAAGCTTTCTGGGATCCACGCCTAACGGAAGCGTGTCACGTACGTACGTGATCGTCACCTCCTTTGTCTCTTTCTTTCTCATCTTTCTTTTTTCGGGTCGCGGCCGACGCTCGACACGCGTCTAGCTACTCACGTGCGCACGTCGCGACAGGGAGGTGTGTGGGGGGATAACGTCCGCCCCGCGACGTGCCTTGGGATTTTTTTTCTTTCCGAGTTGGCTTCTTCGAGAGCCCTTTCGACGGTCGACCAACCCATTGATTGTCGGCATCGCAAAATTCAAACCGACGGCGTGCAAGCGCCGCACGGCCACGCCAGCAACGTCTCGTTCCGACGGACTGGCCGAGTCGGAAGGCAACGCTGCACATCGTGACGAGGACGCCGGTCTGGACCACCCGACAGAAAACAAACGCCCGATCGGAGATAGATTGGCCAAATGAGAAGGAGGGGGAGGGAGAGGGGGGGAACGCTGATAACCATTACGAGGTTGTTCCGACGCCACAACGAAGGAAGGATGTGTCTGACACGTGGGATCGAGCGCTGCGACGCGACAATCCGACAGACTGGCCAAATCGGAAGGAGGGGGGAACGCCGATCGCGATGCAGACCCACGGAGATACGTAAGGCGAGATGACCATCGGGGGGTGAAAGATATGTCTTGTGCGTGGGATCGACTGCTGCGGGATGAGTCGTGCGACGACGGGTCGCGATAATGCGAACGGACGAAACGACGGGTCAGATCCGGCAGACCGGCCCAACCAGGAAGAAGAGGGAACACCAGTCGCGATGCAGACGAAGACGGGAAGAAAAACGCAGCAAACATCTGATCCGCCAAACCAGTCAAAATTGCAGAAGGAGAGGCTAACGTGAATCATAACCCAGATGCGTGTTCTGGGTCATTGATCGTACGTGGCACCACGTACCGCGAGATGCTTGTGACGATCGGTTGCTGACCTACTAAAACGTGGACGGAGAACGATGCGACAGACTGGCCAAGTCAGGAGTGGAAATCAAATCGTGACGGATGTTTCTGGGTCACAGTGTTAGTCGATCGGTCGTTGAAACAAACGGTCAGATATGGGCACGCACGATCCAAATGACTGCGAAGGAACGGGAGCATCCGGCACAAACGTGGCCCCCTTTGACATACAGCGGACCCCCCTCTATGTATTTGCCGTGCGGGGGAATGCCTATGAACGATAGAAACTCGATCCTGCGCCAGGTCTAGTGCTGTCGTTACTTGCGGAAAGGCAGTCGAGATGTCAATCGTGATTGAAACTTTCAACAGGCCTGATCCTGGTCTCCGTACTCGAGCGCCTGTCATTAATGACGTGGACGCCGTTTTAGTTCGTACCGATGTGGTCCGAGATGCTCAATCGAACTCACTCGAGTCGAGGATTCATCGGGTATACTGTACCCATTGAATAGCCTATATTAGAAACGTTTGGGTTAGCTGCGCGACTATTCCCTTGAAAGGGCGACAACTTACCGGTATGTCCACTGGCCGCCATGGACCCGCCATGGACCGACAGAGATATGAAGGCACCCTCCGGACAATCTAGAACCCCGCTTGGCGTTATGAACGTTGCTCAAGTAACCCCCAGGTTGAAACGTCGTCCGTCTCATTCGAGACTGCGGAAGGCACGCCAAGGATCTCTAGTCCAAAGTGATGGGCCTGAAACCGGTGATTGATGCCCGCCGTGCTGCGCAGCAAAAGGCAAAACAATTCGCGATCTCGTTGAATCAAGACAGACCAGCTCACACATTTCTGCCTGTCCCTGCCAAGTGGATGCTCGCACGGGGTGAGTCAATGAACCCGCAATTCCTCAGGCGCCGCTCGAAAGGAAGGCTTACGGGGAGAATGAAGTCTCCTCAGCGCGCAGAATTACAAACCGAGTTCGCCTGTGAGTTGGGGTCACTCAAAAAATGGTGTCCAAGCGAAAGATGGGTGGCCGTTGAACTATCTTCCAGTGTGCCGAGTACCAGTCGCCCGTCCAGGCAGTACCAAAGGTAGAACAACGTCGCAATGCCAGGTGACAACCGTACTACTAGTAACCGATTATTTAATCATAGTAAACAACTTTGACCCAATGATAAGCGCAGACTCCCAAGTAGCGACACGACGTCGAACCAAAACCAGAACGAATCTCCAGTCCATGATCGACCCCGTACGCGTGCCAATACATTGTCATTCCACCCATCTCAACTCCCAAATTCAGTTGGTGATACAAGAGCAACATGCGATGGTCCCATCCCTCAGTGGCATATCGGATGACTTCCATGGCTTCTGAGTCTGTGCAAGTCGTGACGCGCCTGCTAGCAAACGCCAATCAGAATGATACACGACCGGCGATGGCGCTGACTCAAAAGCCCAACACGCACGGTCAGAAATACTGATCGCCAAGTAGACGCGGTCCGTCTCAAAGGTCTCCGCCAAGTCGCGGATCTTGGTCGTCCCGGGCTCCGCGATCTCCTCGCGGTTGCTCGCGTCCAGACACTCACGCTTGGCGTGGTCCAGGCGGCCCTTGTGAAGGATCACCGGATTTCGCAGTCGATGGAACTTGTATTCCGTATAGGACACCAGAGGGAGGTGTGGAGACACGTCGACATCGTTTCGCAGACCGCGACAGAACGCGAAGAGCGAGTCGTCAGGATGGGCGGATACAGGCAACATCTTGTCTCCCAGGAAAATGCAGAACTGAACTGAACCTGTCAACGATGGTGAAGATCAACAACGAGAAGTCGGAAGACATGTAAAATGGATACTCACTCATCGCGACTGGTAACAGCTGGAATGCGTTATCGGGCTGGGTGAGTCGCGGATAAGGAAGGAAAGAGAGGAAGAAGGTGAAAAGGCAATGCGCAGACCTTGCAGGGGAGAAATAGAGCTGCGTGAGGGGAGGCCCCGTCGTAAGACAGGCCTTCCAGGGCGGGCTGGGTGTAACCCAGGCTCAGCGGGCCTGGATTGGGCCGGAAATAAACTGGAACGGGGACCTGCGCTGGCTGATGGTGATGTTGAGAGCCTGGCTCGAGCAGGTCTGGGCTTGGAAGACCTTGGCACCTCTTGGCCCCCTCCTAGGACGTAGCCCGAAAACCCGCGGCGGGTTCATCGTGCCGGTGCGCGCCGATGCTCACAATTGACGCCATGATTGTATAGGAGTTAGCAGAGAGAGTCCAAGTCATAGTACTGCTCACTCTTCAGCCTAGACCAGCGAGAGTGATCCGTGGGCAGGGGTGTTGGATATACATGTCATTCTTTGAGCTGCGACACGGTGTTGTAACTTACGCATCTCTTCTACCATGCTACTTTGCTCGTAGCAAGGCGAGCTCCCACTCAACGACGCCTATCTCTGGCTTTTGCACGTGTTCGATGGGGTCTGTCAGGCGATCCCTCTCCTTTTCTTGCATCCTGGCTGCCCAAGAGTCTACAGGCTGCTCCTGTTCCACTCCAGGCTTCTTCCAGACCTCTTCGATCACTTCCCGTAGTTCCGTGTCGAACGCACCAAACGCTTGTTGCAATGTCTCACCCTCCGCGCGGTGCGCCTGTGAGAACTGTAGTAGATGGGGAAGCAACTTGTTGGCTTCGCCTGCGGCGGTCAGTTTCATGGCCCACGGGTTTAACGACTACAGGAAAACGCACCCCGAGCCGACGTCCACCTCGCTACCAGTTTCGAGATCGACTTGAGAAGATATTCTTCCTCGTCCACCGTTCCCTTGCGTCCGGATCCGACCTTGCGTTCCATTTTTCTCTTCGTCTTCGAACTACGCCTGGGTATAAACACGTTTATGTGCCTCGCTCACGCCATGAAGGAGAGGTCTCGCTCACTTGGATGCTTTGGATGTCACAGAGGGCGCGGCCGTGTATCTCGTGAACGCTGTCGGCGCCATGGAAACGTCCGTCATCACGTCCACATTGTGGAGATTGGTGTCCTCCGTGCCATAGAAGACGTCTTTTGCCCAAATGTCTTCAATGTCAATCAACTCGGAACGGTAACACTGGCCTAACCTGGTTGCTCTGCTTTCTTGACACGAAGTTCTTGCAGTCGTGCGATCTGTTTGCGAAGCTGGTCGCGCATCTCTGCAAGGTCGTCTGCAAGCTGAGACCGAATGTCGAGTGCCCCTGGGAGTATAACGTCCTCATAGAGTTCGGACGTCGAGTGTAGTGATACCTGTCACCACCAACATTAACGAGGTCTCGCTGGAAACCAAGGGACGAGCGTGCTCACAATTCTCCGAGCCTCTGAGAGTTCATTGCCCTGGACGAGGGCAATGACCGCTTGGCGGATATCTCCGGCGTAATCGATGAAGACTCGTGCCGCCTCGAGATAACGCTTCTTTGACAGCAGCTCCTCTGTGAACTCGATAAGTCGGGCAAGTTGAAACAGTGTGCAAAAACGAACCAGAGATGCGATAAGCGGTCTCCCTGACCTCTTCTCCAGGAACTTTTTCCCGCGTGGAGATATCAAAAAGTTCTTGCCATTCCAATGCCCTTTCGTGTGCAACCATCGCTTTTCGTAAGTCGCCTGCCTCGATGAACGCTAATATATCCCGATTCAGTTAGCCTCAGCTTGACTGGGAAACTAGCTCCGTACTAAGAGCTGCCTGTTTGTGGTCCTTCCGATCAAAGAGCCAACTGCCATACGCGGTTAGGACGGCCTCGAGAATATATCAGTCTAACATTTTTTCAGGACATTGAGGGGCTGACCTGATGCTGTTCCGTACCTCGCCAAATTGTGAGACCTTCCTCATATAGTTGATACCGCTCAAGATATTCTAGAGCTTCCTCAAAATAACCAGGGCCTATTCAAGGCGTTAGCCACGGTAGGTTTCGATTCGTTTACCTGACCTGAGAGATTGAGGTTTGATAGTGCTTTCCCATATCGTCGAAGATGATCATCGATCTTAAAGCGCTGATAATATTGAGGGAGAGCTCTCAGTTCCCGCAGGAAAGGAAGATACTCTCTCGGATCCTAGCGAAAGGACAGGGTTACAGGGTTAGAGGAATTCCGTCACTTGCCCGCGACAGGATGGTCACCTTTTGTGCGTGCTGAGCTATCATCAACACGAGCGAGAAATCGTACATTCCAAGGGCAGTGTCGAAGAGTCTGTCAGCGTCTACGAGGAAAATAACATACTTCACAGCATCTTCGACTAGCTCTGGCTGCGATTCTATAAAAAAGTTCCTAAGTATCGTTGAAACTCGCGCACAAAAAAACGTTCACCTCGTAGCTGAAGCAGCATGGCGAGCGCCGCTTCGTGATCCGGTGGTGATTTGACGACATGTGCAGTCAAGATTGAGTTGACGTACTTGCTGACGTCTTTGACTTCAAGTTGACGACGTACAGCGTCGCATACATCAGCAATTGCCTTTTGTGTGAGTCGGCTCCGCCTACAAGGATCAGAAGCATGGCACTAGTCATTGAGGAAAGCGAGACAGACCCGACGTTAGTTAGGAATAAGTTAATGTAATCCATATCCTGGACTTGATCGACAAATTCAGACACCCCTGCCATGAACGCCTCTTGGTTGTGTTGCACGATGATACTGAGGTCGATCCGATGTTTCCTACATGTCACGAAAGCGTTTTGCCACCGACCTCTGTAACCAAAGTGGGTGTAAGGAACGTCGCTCGAGGCAAAAGACTACGCACAGATCAAGATTGGCCTTGACGACCTCCATGACCAAGGGACGGGGACTGATCGTCTCCAAGTTACCTCTTGGCATCTGCAGCACCAGGCTCGTAGTGCTCGGCACAACTGTGACAATTTTGGAACCTCGTTCGACACGGCGCTTCTCCCATGCGTCGCTCGACAGCTGCATAGCGGAGTTTCCATTCACCAGGGATGGCTCCTCCTCCTCCTCCTCTTCCTTCGTGTTCTGCATATGCTGTACCAGCGTCGCAACAGGAACGAATTGGATATCGTGCGCTATGGTGGTGAAGATCACGAAACCTGATGCAATAGCGAACGAATTGGCGTTGTTCGCAAGCAACACGGGCCGAGACCCAGGAGCGACGCAGTATAATTTACCCGAGTATGCATGACCAACGGACAATCGAGTGCCATCCACCACAGTGCAGGTAGCCCAGAAGCAGTACTCGGGGAAGACGCAAAGTGGTGAAACGATATCTTGCACGTAATCCACTAGTACCAGTTTCAGAAACATGAAGACACAAGTCAAGGAGACCTGACCTTCGCATATTTCCCCGTTAACATTCTGCCAAATGGGGGGCAGGTGGACGTAACCTGTGATGAGCCGGCCATTGGCTCCTGGCATCTTGACAAGGAAACATTCTTCCTTCTCGGGTTTGTCTTCACCAATATCAGCGATTAAGATCTCATGAATTGCCAGATGGTCGGAGCCACCGTCTGAGCCGAGTAGTGCCACCCTTACAGTGTGCTTTCCACCCTCGGTCAGATCAGACACGGACACCTGTCTCCAGAACATTTCTCCGTCACCTAGACTTGTTGTCCAAATGAGCACGGGATTCATCACCTTCTCCCTCCCGGGTCCCATCCTAGTATTTAACGACCAGACAGAAATGCGGCCGTTTTGCCATACGGAAGCAAAAAGGTCATTAGACGGGGACAATGCAACATGAACCGGTGTCCGTGCACGGGGTGCATCAGCGGAAGGTGTGTACAGTGATGTTTTGAGTTGATAGGACGACATTGGAGGGGGGACATTTTGGATGCGGAAAGGCGTCAGCAAAACTTCGTCTATGGAATGGATGGATAAGTCAACGGAACCATGCGTAACCGAGAGGGAGACAACCTCCGTCAATGACCCCAACAGTACCGGTAGCGTCAGCGCCAGTGCATGTGTCCCACACGAATGTTCTAAATATGAGTTGGACTAAAGAAAGCGAGGTTGAGCACGGACTTGCAAACCTCCGAATGCAAAGAAACTCACAGCTGGTCGTCGTTAGCAACCTCAACGAAGCTTCTGGATGCCACACGACACTTGTGAAATGGCTATCACCCGGAGCCCGGAATTCCTGCTTGAGATACCTATATATTTCAGGAAGGGGGTCAACGGAGGAGAAGACATGAAGCAGCTGACAATGCTACCAATGATAGTTTCCAGTCGTCCACAGCTGCACCACGTCACCGTCCAGCCTCTCGATCCACACGGCGAGGACGGCGGAATCGGGAGACCAAGTAAGTTCTTTGACCTTATATCCTGATCTATCGTCTTCGAGTGGACGCCGCAGACTGAATTCGCCATGTCGCAGGCCGTTTCTCTCGAAGAATACAACATCGTATTTGCCACTTTTTCGGGCATCCTGGGGTCCCGATCGGACCTCGTTTTGCGTAGATGCAATTAACCCACCGTTCGGTCTCCACGCAGCGCTGGCTTCGAGACCGGGTACCGTTTCGGAAGTCGACTGGAGACGGCCTTCGCGGGAATATATCCTGATCACACGATGCGAGCGAGATGATCGTGAAGAAACCGCAAAGTAGGCGCCGTCACCACGCCATGTAATGCGTGGCCGATCGTCGTCAACAAGACCCCCAAACTCAACATTTACTTGATCCTTGCCAGCTTTGAGGTGCGCCCTGCCTATCGATCCATGAAATTGAGTTTCTTTGGAGCCCCAGCCGACATTGATGGGTGCATCTGAATCGTGATATCCTTATTACCAGTCAGGCTGAAAAAGTGGAAGCAAATCTTGCCTTCCCCGAATTCATTAGTCTCAATGGGGACCTCCGACAGAACATCAAAGGTTGATGTCATTAGGATTACGTTGGTGCCTACGCTCACAGATAAATCGACCAGATACTACTGAGAGTAGAATAAACGATCACGCACCAGTAGCCAAGGTTACTAGCGAGTCATCAGGACTCCAACCCACAGCTGCGATCCCTGACTCCACCGTACCCAGGATATCAGCATCTCCCTGAAACGACGGTCAGGAAGAGAGTAGCCAAACTAGGATCACATACGACAAAGCATCCGGACTCGTCAAGCTTCCATACCACGATATCTCCCGCACGCGTCACTAATACAAGTTGATTGGACTCGGAGAGCGTCCTGAGACTCGCTATCCCAACGCTCGGGGAAATGTACGAGCCACAAAATACAAAGGACCCATTTCCGGGAGTCGGAGAAACGCTGTTGGACGTTCTCCAGACCAAGATGACGCCTCGCGACGACTCTACCCCAACGAACGTAGCATTTCGATCCAAATCGAACGCGATTGCACTGAGAACGGTAGCAGTATCGTCGGATGTTGGGCTTGAGAACTGTATTACATCTTCAGGCCGTAGAGTGGATATCTGAACAGTCGACAATGTTAGATTTCGCATCGGGACGAGCGTCGACGTTGAACAGAGCGATGACCCTAACCCTAAAATAAGACTTGTTCTATCGCGACTATGAGGACGAAACGACAAGCATCCCGGTCATCCCTCGATAGTCCTTCCAAAGAGCGACCACACAAAAAGTCTAGAAATCATCCATACTCGAAAAGACCTCGCGAGGATGCTCTCCCTGGCGTTCAGAAACTTAAATCAGCTCTTCGACAAACACAACGACTTCTTGCGAAGGATTATTTGGCAGCGGACGTGCGCGTGGAAACAGAACGTCGCTTGAAAGCGCTCGAGGCTGACCTTGCTCGCGCCGAGGAATCTCGAAAAGAACGCCAATATGCAACCAAATATCACAAAGTCAAGTTCATTGGTGAGTTCATCGCAAACCTGTGACAAGTCGTCGAGTGAGGCCTTCTTGCACCCATGTAGAACGCAAAAAAGTGGCTCGAAAAATAAAGCAGACGAAACACAGTATAGCAACCTCGGAAACGAAGGATGAGGTGGAGACGCTCAAATCAGCACTGGTTGATTTGAGGGTGGACCTGAACTATGTTTTGGTAAATTGACATGAAGCTTACCGGTCGTCTCGATCGCTGATGAGGGTCTCAGCACTTTCCCAAGACTAAGAAATACATCTCGCTGTTCCCGCCTGAGGTTCGCAAGTCTGGTTCTAGTGCAGCACCAGTTGCTCCAGCGTCGGACGATAACGAAGAGCGATCGAATGTGCGCGAAATAATACGGCTGCAAATGGAACGTGGAGAACTAAGCACCGAGCCCGAAAATGAACTTGGGAAAACAGTACAAGAAAAAAAGCGATCAGTGTCTGCTTGGAAAGGAGCTGGCGCAGCTCCTTCAACAAAGGTTCGGACCCACACCGAGGATGATGCAAGTGACGATTTCTTTGGCGATGATGATGATGAAGACTCTCAGCAGAGCGAAGCTTCTGATTCTTAACCATCGATGACTTCGTGCTCAACGTTCAACGTTCCATGTACTCACAGGATGATACCAATCCAGCGTAAAGTTTTCCAACGAAATGATGCGTCGTTCTGTTAATCACAGACATATTTCGCTTAAAACAGCCGTCCGACGGCCATCGAAGTGGCCCTGACTCAGAGCGACGGTAACGCGCGCTGACGTCTATTTTTTGAATTGTGCCGTCACGGTCCCCGAGCGCCGTGCTCCTGGACTTGGGAACCGTTCAGCACCAGACCCCATGTACTGACCCTGAGGATCATACTGATTGCTGGTTTGTGTTTGTGTACCGACCCTCGAAAATCTGCCAGTAGCCCAGAACCTTGCATGAGCGCTTGCTCTGCGAATCCGTTCCCGAGCTGAGAGGTAGTAAGGTAACCTTGTTGGCATCACCAACGGAATACTACCAGACAAGTGAACATTGGACCTTCGGGTCTGTTCGATCAAGTGCGGGATGACATCACCCAGCCGCCTTGACGACATTTCGGAGATAAGAATTGCAGACACTGAGCCGCTAACAAAAGTACGTCCGTAGGACAAAAACGCTCCAAGTATGCATACCACGTTTAACCAGAAGAATGTTCGCCCCGCAGGCCATGAGGTACGTAGCCAGAAAAATATCGCTTACATCAACGCAGACGTGCGTATACATAAATCTTACAATCACAATGACACCCGAATCCCGAATAGCACCACAATAAAATACACCAACCGTCAATGTTTCAACGTCCGCTGTCTTGCACAGCCAGCCTGTCGAGAATCGCTTCCAGCTTGGAATTCCCACCGAGTCTCATCACTTCGGCACGTGCTTGCGCTTCCAGCGAGTTCAATACGCTGAGGGTATACTCGAATGAGTGTGTTACTTCCTTAAGATACGATATCGTGAGATGCTTGAGCATTGGACCTTGGGGCCTCAAACGGAGGACATCTTTGAAATTGGTCAGTTCAACCGATATTAAACTGAGGCTGTTCGTACTTATTATGTATTTACTGTCACGTTTTTCCCTGATGCCGTGGACGATCGGGAATGAAAACTTTCCCTCTGACAGGTCTTCAGCAAACCCTTTGTTTTCCTTGTACTGAATGACGGTATCAGGTGAGGGGACCGTCAGACATGAATTTACCTACCGTGCTGCTCTGCAGATTCATGTAGTCGTCACGAATCTGGAACCAGATGCCCAACAAGTCGACAAGTGGGACATAATTTCTATGGAGAGTCACTCATAAAAATTAACCCGTTTTTTTCACGACGTACAACTTACATGCCAGTATTGATGGTAGCGCACTCCATCATCAGTCTCACTGCGATCCGCAGTAGTCCTCCAGTCTCTGAGTATCGGGTGAATAGATAGCTCGCTTCATCATCTCGCTGTGGAATACTTACTGTCTTTCACCATCTCTACGTACTCTTCCTCGGTGGGGCACTGGAGGTGGTCACGCCATAACAGCTCCCTTCCTTGACCGCGGTGCAGCGCCAGCATCTCGTCTAACCAACCTGTCCTCAAAATCGTCTCATTACGTCGGAGACACTGGCTTACCGTTGAGTATTTGAATGAAGCGGAGGCCCGAATTCAAGGGATTCAGGCGGGGAAGGCCGAGATGGAGAATAACCGTCCCATCGACCTGATCCATACGAGGTATCTTGAAGACTTCATGATATGCAAGGAAATAGGCGTAATTCGCGGAGTTGATACTTTGGGGCACGCCGTATATCTTATGCGCAACTACCACCGAGGCTTCAGATACCTGTCTTCGATCCTCCGACATACCGTACCTGGCTTGCCTCTCCTCAACTCTGAGTCGTCTTCGATATCGTCAACTCTGCAACAAGGTAAGTACTTGTCATGCAAGTGAGTGGGAAGCAAAATTACAAGAGACTGGCGTTGTGTAGTAGCTCTACTACACGAATTATTGCCTCAAGTTGAGCCGGAGGTACCCGAAGCCAGTGATTGAACGCCTTGATGAGTTGTGTGCGGAATCCTTTTCCTGGAGAAGACGCCACATATGTGTACGGCTCGAGCAACTCCTGGGCTGGGTGTCAATCGAGAAGCCTAGGGAGATGTTCTGAACACACCGCTTCCTGCTCCGCAGCCAATCGAGCGGAAGGGATGTATAAGGACGAGAGAATGTTGTCGATAAATGGGTGGTGCATGGCGATGTGATTTTGCAGACCTACCTACCTGGCCGCGGTATAAGAATGGCGGGGAATACCAAAATAAACCGGAAACGGTGCCCTGATGCCCAATTACAGTGGAGTCTTGATTCCGTATGTCATCCATCCATTTCGGATTTAGAACCAGATCTCTGTCTTTTGATGGAGAGAAATCGCCCTCTTGGGGAGGTTCTCAGTGCCGCTATCATGAATGAGACCATGAAATCGAACGCCACGAACTTTTTTTTGGTTGCACGAGGTGTGTCTGGCGTGTGGTTGCATACACGAGCTCACGATCTGATCGTGCACCACTAAGACCTGTGCGAAGGAATGTTGTGAGGGTCGTAACCGCGTTCGCGCTGTGACACCAGGCGTTGCGGCGTGCAGCAAACTTTATCAAGCTAGATTCCGGTCACGCTTGTTCTTAAAAACAGTGTTTGTCAGATTTCTTGTTGTGACTCCTAGAGGAATTTTTCGCTGCTTACAAGAACGTAGGGTTTGGAGGAGGAGACGATGACATACGTATGTCACGACAGTTCGGAAATGAAGTGAATGTCTCACCACGGAACGTTGCGGTTGGTGAGAAAACGGACGTCAGCTGGCACACACATTGTTGGCGCGACCTAGGCAATCAGAAACGTCCAGGAAGTGAGACACTCACACTTTTAAATCTGGAACAGGCGTGGTAGTTATCTCCAGGTGGTAGACATGAAATCCAATTATGGTATGATTAAGGTAGTCACGGTTACTAAACTGCCCGCGGATACTAAGCTGCAGTCCGAGCGAATCCGATGCTGTGGCTAGAAACCTCGTTGGTCACTGAACGTCACGGTTAGGTTGGGTTCAAGAGATTGCTGCTCTACTTTTGTAGGTCCGTACCCTAGGATCGTTACGCACAATTGGGCGTAAATTCCAAATGATGACGGCGCTGTCCGTCAAGCGTTATTTATGGCACAACATCCTATCGGATCCGACTCTGCCGAACGACACTACGTACAGAATAATACATAGAAGAGAAAGAAAACCAGAATGCGAAAGAGAATGTGCAATCGATGGATGAGATGAACCCGGGACGATCCGGGACAACAAAGAAAATACTAATCTCTTGAACGAAGATAGTGATACATTTCTGGGTCTGAGCATGCAACAGATGCTAGGTCATGAGAATTCTCTGCAAAAGTCATTCCGACTGCTCTCACCTTGATATTCAATAAGCTTCGTGAATTTCGTCAAATCCTGTCGGGACATCTGGTTGCGGTCTCCCCGACGACAGGGTGAGAGACATTTCGCGCACGGCCGATTCCCAACAGAGGTCTGCATATGTCTCTAGAGGCGCCAGCACAAGATCTACATCCACATCCTCCAGCCAGTCGGAGTCATACTCTGCACCATCATCGCGCGATACGACGCGGCGTAATTCTTCGTGGAAGATGGCGAGGAGAAGCTCCTGCTGTGCAATAGCTTGGCGAACATCACTGGAACACGAGTTTGCGAAAGCCGCGGTGCTGAATTCATGGGCAGAGATAGGTCCAGGGCTGGGTGATGGTAAACGGTACCAAGGACTATCAGCAGGAATGGTGACGTATTGAACTTCATCCGAGAGAGACGATTCCGAACGACTTTCATCGCTGTCATCGTAGTATGAAGATGCAAAGACTTCCGGGACCCACGCCGAGGCATCCAGTGGAAACAAGACATCGCTCTCCGATTCAAGTTCGTCAGAGAAAGGTGAACGCGGGCAATACGTTCTGAAAGGGTGCGTAGCGAATTCGAAGACAGTGGCGTCATCGGGGTCATCCAACTGGAAAACAGATTTTTTAGCCTGCAAGACACGATCAGCTACAATAAGAGCAAGCGAGGCAACAAGACTCACGCGGTCGATTGTGTCAATCCATGACTTGACGCATTCGCTATTTCTGTACATTTGCTTGCCCGGAGTAGGAGATAACCCAATATCCGAAAGACAACAGGACACGTCAGAAGAAGGGAAAAGAATGTCCAGAATGGCCGAGTCTTGACCGGCAACGCGCAGACTAGAAGTTTGAAACAACATGCCGGTGAATGTGGCAGACGATGGCGAAAGATGTGCAGGTGCGAAGCACGGCTGCGCGGAAAAGAGATACTTGCTCTATCCATCGCAACAGTCATCTTTATGCGAGCACGATATGTGCACGCGGCCAAGGGAGGAGGCGTCAGACAATAGTTATTGTCATGGAACCTTGTTTGCAATGCGGAGTCACGTGACCAGGATGTCTGGAACAGTACAATAAAAACCATCAGCGGACAAATAAAAGGGATGAGATGGGAGACACGAGTGGCTGCAACAAGGTTCACCGACAGTCGACTGTCGAATGGATATTCATAGGCTAACCGCACTGGGATTTGGCTGACTATAATATGTCCTGTTCTGGAGGCGTACTGTGACAAACTTAAATCTGTACCTCTAGAGTACGGTTGCTGTCATGAGAACAAAAACTAGACAACCCACTTCCGTAACGGATAAATGCTCACAATAGGTGTGAATCTCCATTCGTGCCTTCCTGAGGAATCACGCCGTGAATTGTGGGTCATCGTCGCTTTTCCAGTGTCCAGGGTTTTAAGTGAACTCTGCCCAAGGATAGATTATGTCTACCCTCTGCCATCCTTACTACCTCACCCAAAGCATCCCAAGAACGCTCATGCACTCGCTTCTTTTCTATTCGATCGATATCGCGGGGACGCTGAGGGGTACGAGGCTGTGAGTTGTCCACGAATTTTGGGTTCCATGCATTCTTTCTGCTGGAATAATCGACCCAGGAGGCATGTTCCTTTCGGAGTCGGTTCATGTTGTGAATTACCCGGTGAGGGACTCCGCGATACTGCGCAGAGTTCAGGAGGAAGCTTAGAGTACCATCCACTATGACGAATAAGACAACAACAGGAAAATGTCTGATTGACGTACTTCGTTGCTGAAAGGTATTGAAAGAACGTTCGTGTCTTATCCTTTCCGAGGAAGAGAGCTGATCGTTTTGAAGGTCTCCGACAACCCGGGCTGCAGCGTCAAATGTAGGCCGGAAGAGCCGACGAAGCTGCTTTCGAGCAGCATTTTGGTGTAAAACCGACGCCGAACTTGCGCGCAGGACAAGACGATAGAGAGATGTGAAGGAAGGAGGTAGTCTGTTCATTACGCTCGAACCAAGTCGAGGCGCGGCTGAACCGCCATATCACGTGACGACACTGACTAGCAGATAACAAATTTCGTTCAGCGCGACCTTCAATGTCGATCTTTCATGTCAGATCCTCAGTCTGCTAGCCCTTGAGCTTGAAGCATGGTTCCATGGCTGTAGCCTTGATCGGGCGAATCAAGTCGATCGAGGAGACAATGCCTCTTAAGAATGCGTCCTATAAATTAACCTATGCTATAGGTACTTCTTCATTCAGTATACTGCTGTGTCTGGGAAACCGGAACGCTCCAAAATGAAACCGTCCCCACGTTGCAGGATATCAGTTTTAGGCGCTGCCATGCTTTATCAGGACCTACCCCCCTCCTCATGTGGAACAAGGTGGGAGGTGTCCGATTTTCTTGGGGGTACCTGGGGTGCGAGGTAAACGCGAATGCGGTTTCGTGGGACAACCTCACTGATATCAAGACGCCTCTCTGCCACGGGATAACCATTTTGCGTGCTCTCCGAATGACGAAGGTGAGTTCACGGCTATCCAGCTCCGCGTTTGCGGGTCCGGGTCGCCGATGGTACTTATCCATGGGCCGTGCTTGCGGGATCTGGACCCACGATCAGCACGTGCTTCCCTACAGGCCGAGATGCGTTTTGCACTCACCTGTTCCTGCATCGCCCAGAATTAAAAAGGTGCGTTCTGACGGTAGCGCGATCAATGTGCGGGATGATCACCCTTCCAGGCGGACCTTGCTATTTATGCGTCGTAAGTCCTTGTTCTGTTCAACCCGTGGTCTTAGGGAGGGACAATGGTGTCTAAGCGGAGGTAGCCGAATGCATGGGCAACAAAGCAATGCATGGGGTGGCGTGAAGCGTCACAATTGACGCTTTAGTGCATCAATGATGTCCTCAAGTCCACACCGTCCGCACCACGAGTTGTTGGTCATGGATACGTTCTCTCCCTATAAGCACAGCTCCTTCAGTTCCGTCCTTCTCGTCTTCTATCACGCATCTCATCCGTCCTATCTTCCCTTATCGTCGAACGATGGATCTTGCACGTTACGAAGCCATGGATGCCCAGCGGTTCGATCCCATGCGCCGCAAGGTCTGTTATTACCACCACCACCTCTTACCTCGCGGCTCATCCCTTCTCTCAACACACCCGTCCTGACCTCCCTATTACTTCGACCAAAAGGACTGTGAAATGGGCCAGGTATTGAGACGACACTCTCAGCCAGAACTTCCCCCCAACGGCGTCGTTGGTGGCATTTGGAGCGACCACGAATTGGTCCTCGTGCCCCTGGACGTCTCCTCCCACAGATTCTCCATCGGCTCTGTCCTCGCAGAGTCCATCTACTCTTCCTCCTCTGAATCCACCCTATCTGGGGCATCCTCCGCCTCGTCGTCGACCTACTTTACCACACCCGACCCCACCATCCCCGAGAGCGGTCTAGACACGTCGCCGTCGGGCTTTTCCCCACGTCAGGTGGACACATACGACCGCGACGACCTCATCATCACCCGCACCGTCATCCGCCCTGCCCTGCAGTCCACCATCCGGGGCTTATTTTCAAGGCCGTCGAGCCCGATGGTCTCACGTCCGACGAGCCCGCCGCCCCGCCCAAACACCCCTGTGTTCCAGGCGTTGAACTGCTTCCGCCCGCACGCCGTCGAGTGGGATATGGATGACGTACAGACCGAGCGGGGGTTGGTCGGGGCTCAGCCTGTCCTGCAGGTCATCGTCACGCAGACGCGCGAGCAATACGAACAGGACCTCGCGTTCAAGGAGGTCGTTCAGGAGGTGTATCCCGAAGCGGGCCGTCTGCGCAGGCGGGCGGTCCTCTAGTGTCCCGCTCCCCCCTTTTTGCCCCTTTTCTTTTTTTTTCTATTTCCGCACTATGCACGACTTGATGAAGGTGGGAGGGGAAAAAAAGTATGTATACTCGATGGTCGTTGGGCATAATCATGTCGTTAATTATTCTGTAACGGAGGATTGCGAGAAGCTGGTCTTTCTCTCAGGTTCTTTCCCTAATTCTCTCGTTCTAATTTTTCTCGTGGTCCTCTTACGTCGTTCTAGTAGTCCAGTTGCGGTCGGTTTACATAGCCATCTTTACGGTTGTATACCATCCACCACTTTCCGTTCAATCGAGTGGAAACTCCAAAAGTGGTTTCCGAACCCTTTGACAAGGAAGGCGGGTTCGACTGTGCCGGCAACTTTAATCACGGCGTGGCGGCGTGGAACACAACTCTCGTCCCGTGTTGTTCCAGATCTCATTTCGTTTCGTTTTTGAATTTCGAGAATGAATTTCCTCTCACCTGCGGGCTCCACCGCTCAGTTCTCCCGAGCAGGTTTTCACACACACAACACCGTGCACGTGTCTGGGCGACATGCAACCACCTGGTCCGGCTAAAAACGAAAAGCAAAACAGGATGATCATTGAATGGACGCCTGGCGGCGAGCAAACGTCTAGAAATGATACCACGACGCAGCCCCACGCCACGGTTTCAGTTTGGCAGACTTGCATGACGACATGACAAGATCCGGGCGTGGGGTCTATACGAACCCACTGAGTGGCTCCTTGACGTGCGGTGCGGCGCAGAACTCAATCGAGGCATGCTTGGTGATGTCCATGTCCCTCATGGTCCACATCATGCATTACCCCCCGGTGTCGTCGACGTCCATCGGTCTCGATGACGTCTTTGCCTGCCACCCAGGAGGATCGTGAACACCACTATAAGTCACGACATAGAGCTTCACGTGTTCTTCAACGACCGTTTCCGCTGCCTGTGCACTTATATGCATCGTTTTCAGCTGCGAGCGCTACAGACCGAGTTCAACGCACGCCATCGTCCGACCGTGAACAGAAACGACTCACGAGCGCAAACGCAGCCCCACGATAAACGAATCCAAACACGTCCTTGAACTCGTGGTGTGACCGGGGTACCCCCGCATTGGCAAGATGGAGAGCAGATAACTTTTTGAGCACCTGGACGGCGCGTCTCGGCATGCATGGACGTACGGAACGCATCAACACGCACCCGTTTGTTCGCATCCTCGATCGCATTCCCGGTGTCGGGGCCTTCTGCCTTGGCCTTGCCTTTTCCATTGGTCGATTGAGGCCGAGGAAGCTCCACGGCACCAAACACATCCGTCCCTGCATCACCTTGCTTCCGATGTGCCTTGACAGGGAGCTCCGGCACCTTGAAGACGGCGTCCCGCACGTTCCTTTCCTTTTTCTTTCCATTTGCGCTCGCAGACCCCTCGGATCGAGGGAGGTGCAGCATGACTTGCCTCGCGCGACGCAGCACGTGATCTTCCACCACGGCCGTTTCCTTGGCCTTGCCCACTCTCGGCCGCGCCACGATGCGCTTGTTGGCGCCGAGATCGCTGACAAACGAACGCACGGGCGGCTGTCGGGGCGTCGGGTCATCTGGGCGCGGCACTCGCGGGGCAGGCGTGATCTGTGCAACCCGCATGCTGAGCGGTGGTGGCCCCACGGAAGTGGACGCGGCGGCAGGCAACAGCTGCAGGGGAGGGGGATGCAGCAGCGTGCTCGTCTCGCCGTAAATGACGATCTCGGTCGTTTCGGGTCCATCTGCGACGAGAGGTCACCGCGTCGTCAGCCAGGCAGAACTTTCACGGCATGCAAAAAGAATCCACATACCTGTGTCCCCCAGGGACACGCGGACGCCGACCTCTGTTCTCTTGGGCCCGGACGGATCCTGCGGGGGAGCGACGCGTGGCGAGAGACACAGCGTATTCTCAAAGTAAATCCTCGTCAACGTCGCGAACGGATGGATGTCCCTAGCACACGGCACGCGCGCAGGTCAGCGATCGCCAGCCACACACGAGAAGCAGGAAAAAAGCACGCCCACGCACATGTACACGTCCCCGGTATCGTCTGTCCACACGTCCTGCAAACGCACGGTGCCCTTGAAGCGCAGCGATTGGCGTCCGCGCATGCTCTCCAGCGCCAACGCCAGCGGATTGAACATGAGCTCGCGTACAGACGCATCCGACCGCGCGCACGACGGCGAGTCCTGCAGCGCAGACGGCTGTCGGCCCGGGAGCCGCAATGAGAAGGCGACGCCGTCGAGCTGGAGGTAGGAGTCGGGCAGGGACAGGGCGCCGCGGTAGAGCAGCCTGTATGGCGCGTCAATGGTTTTGCTGGCGCTGGCGAGCGTGTGGGCGTCCGAGGCAGGAACGGAGGTGGGGGTGGATAGCTCGGCAGGGGGACGTGCGTCGGGCGTCTTTTGAGGCGTGGCATCTGTGATCGTGATCAAGGGCAGTATCGACGCGCCTGACTCTCCGGTCGCGTCCGTCGGTGGGCCAGTGTCGCGCGACTGACTATTTGGAGTCACCGACATTGGATGTCGCCCGAGCGAAGGAACCAAAGAAATTGTGTTGAACATGTGCAGCGATGCACTGCGAGCGAACTGCAATAAGACAGGTCATGAGGAGGAGGACCGATCGATCACGTGTTGGATGCAATGTTACACGCGTACGCGTTGTTTGCCTTTGTTTGGATCACTTCCTGGCACGCGCACATATGAGAATACGAAAAAAGAGACGGAGACACATATACAACATGTAGAACGAACGAGAAAGTGGCCAAAAGTCAACGAAAGTGAGACAGCATTGCCAAAAAAAAAAGGACGACATGGACAGACATGGCTCATCGCATTAGTATTACCTCCCTCCCATCTAGCCAAAAAAAAATCATAATCGACAAGAAAACAAAAAGAAAAAACATCTGCACAGGTTGCTACGTCAGGTCATGCACATCACGCCGAACGGGATGATACGCACCAGCGTCGATACGTCGCTCACCAGCTCACATGTCTCATTCCAGACACGCCTGTGATGGGTGCAACGTGCGCCCGCGCCGGAACAGGATGTACATGAAGATGACCCGGATAAACCGCCACCCACGTTCCCTGCCCTTGATGCGGAGGTGGCGCGAGATGATATTGCGTAAAAGGCATATACATCGGATGTGGATATGCCGGGACAGCGAGGATCGGTGGGGGTGGCCCGAGAGCCGGCTGAGGATGCACAGCCGGATGGGATGGCGACGGGTGCGGATGGTGAGAGGGTTGCGCGGACGGCGATGCACCGCCGTTGGGGGGGCCGGGTACGACCTGAGGGCCAGAGCTATAGGCGTTCGGGGGCATGGCTATAGTCGCACTCATCTTGGACCCGTCTGCGCTGTTGGATGGATTCACGGTCGCAGACTCGCGCCCACCAGTCCCACCAAGTGGACTCTGCCGGGATTTCAGAAAAGTAGAGGCGGGAGTCTGCGACACACTGAGGATCGGAAACGGGGTGATACCGGGGTTAGTGGTCGTCGTCACAGCTCTCGAGCTTGCATGCGACAAGTGGGTCTCTGAGCCAGCCGCCACGGTCTGCGTCGTTCCGTCACTCTTCTCTCCTGATCCAGAGGAACCAGATTCAGGAGACTTTGAACCCAAAGCTTGTCTGTCCTTCTTCCCCAGGTCTGACCCCATCCACGATGCCAAGCCTGCGCCTGACTGGGACGGCTGTGATGGCGATGGCTGACCTCCTGCAGTGTGACTTCCAGCAGCCTGATCGGACCCAAACGACGCTTTCCCGAGCTTGTCATCTTGCTCTCTATCTGCGTTCGGACTGGCCAGCCAGCCCAAGCCGTCCAACTCTACTCCCTTGCCCGCATCGATCGAAGACGACCTCAGTCGATCGACAATCTCCCTCGTCCTCGACGTCTTCTTTCGTTTCACGGCCGTAGTTGCCAAGAAAGCAGGCAACAAAGTGGTCGGGTTTGGTGGTATCAAAGACGAGCCGTTCGGAGGAGACGGCGAAGAAGGATATGATCCACCAAAAACAGATGCGGATGCAGGTGTGGATGTAGGGGAAGAAAACGAGGAAGGCCGCGAACTCGACGAGCGAGTCGAACACGTACTGGCGACACCGTGTGAACCAGGGGACAGTGACCTGGACTTGGCAGAGAGTGTCGATGGCGGACTGGCAGATTCTGGCGACTCAGAGCTCCCCCCGGACATCTTGTCGCCATTCCACCCCGGTACGGGTCTCGGCCCGAATCTACCTTCAGACGGCGAAAGGGGAAGCGAGGACGAAGACGAAGAGGGTGAGATGGGCACCACAGGCTCCCAAAACCCCTGCGAATCCTTCTGAAGCCCTGATCTGGGACTCGTTGATAGAGGTGAGCAGCGACTCGGCACGAGTGCAGGGCTATCACCGGAAACAGAACACCCAGACGCTTCCAGACCTGTACTCTTGCGCTTCATCTTGGAATCCTCTTCGTCGCAGTGGCCGAGCCGACTCAAAGATCCCTTGGAAGACGATAACGACGACGAGCTTATTGGCGTCACCGTCCCTGCGGGCGTCGTTTGCGCAGACATTCCAGGACTGGACAGAGAGGCTTGTGATGGCGACCCTTGGTAGAAAGACCCATTCAAAGAAGGGAACACCACCGCAGCCTCTGAGGATTCGCAGCCATCTCGACGGGAGTCAGGAGGGTCAGACGACAGCGGCGAGGACGAAGGAGACATGGGAAATCGACCGAGGAGCTTGACAGGGGCGGAAGGATCTGGTACACGGATAGTCAGGGATGCAGTCGCGTGCTCTGCGTCGCTATCGACCTCATGCACCTCCGCCTCATCGTCTCCGTGGAATTGGAGCGTTGCTACACAATGTGACGTCGTTATGCCACCGACGGGTGTATGCGGTGCAGGATCCGAATCCGTTGTTGTCGTCGTCGATTCGTAACCGTGATCAGTCTCAGTCTCTTTATCAAAGTCATCCTGACCCAAACCTGATTTGGTTGGACACAGAGGAGACCGGCTGGGATGGACGGAAGGGGGAGTAACAGGGGCAGCAAAAACGTGTGCATCGGGTGGAAGCGATTTGGCAAGATTCGGGTCACGGGTCATGGGCGATGGTGTCCCTAAGAACCGCACAGCACAAGGAACAGATTAGCACCATACATGCGGGAGATAGAGCGAAAGACACGAGGCTAGAATTCAACAGAAGAGTAGTGAACCTAAAGAAGAACGACGAGCGTCGCCATGTAATCAACCCCAAAGGAAAGCAGGAAAAAAAAGGGGAGAGGCTATGAAACACAGTCGACTCACCAAGGAGCTCAGCACCATACCAATATCCATGCCCTTGTGCTGATGCGACGCGACCACCAGGAAGCCATGGTGAGAACTGCAGTGATGGGAGCCCACGTTGCACAGACGGCGGAGGCAAAACACGAAGCGAGGGCAAGTGAAGTGCTGGAGGAGGTCCGCAGTGTAGGGAGGGCCCATGCCACCAGGCCGATGGCAAATCCGTTTCGCGTTCTGGTCTAGAGCCCGAAGAAAAGCCTGGAGCAGACAGCGTTGCACCCGAGGGAGATGATTTCCGCTTCTCATCGGAGGCAGAGGTCGCTCTCGGTAGATGAGATGAACTGGGCCCAACGTCAGGGCCCCGTCGAATCTCTGTGGGTCTTGAGGTAATCGACGATGGGGGTTGAGCGACGACAATATCCTTGTGAGCCAAATCGGAGGGCGAAGGAGCTTGCTCGACGACCGATCGCAAGGCTAGCCCGGGCGGGCCAACGAGAACTTCCGCCATGCGTGCCCACCGTTCCCTTCCTTTCTCCACCGCCGCCTCATCAATCTCGAATTGCAAATCCGGCGTCCTGCACGTTCTAGCACCATTGTGGTCGAGACCCGGTCCTTGACTCCAACACCACCCGTCGTCTACGCCTTCGTCACGCTCCCCTTGCACATGCCGAGTGGTTGCGAGTCCGAGGCCATGCCAACCGAAAAAGCCAGCTGCTGCCTCGTACGGCCCCAGCGCGAACTCTGCAACACGCAGCGACGCGCATGCATCGACGTCGGTCGACCTCGTCCAGTCGCGTTCGTGACGTAACGCAGACAAGGGAACGCGCGCACCGACGAGGATGTCCCAGCGAAAAAAATCGACCGCCTTGTTGGGTGGGAGGACCGCCCGGAAGAGACCTTTGCGGCGGGACAGAGGCGAACGGAGCAACGAGGCATGGTAATGGGGCGGCTTGGACCACTGTGGCTGTCGACGCTTCAAGGTGTGCGACATCGGATTTGCAGATCGAGGCCGCGCACTCACACGAGATCGCGAAAGGGAATGAGGAGGAATCGGCGGAAGGTGGATGGCTGGTTTCCGGTGTGGGCTGTCTGGGGAAGACAAGGGTGCCGTGGATGCGAGAGGGGGGTTCAGAGGAGGGGCTGGCATGTCGAGAGAGGTTGGGGAAAGGGAAGAACATGGCGCGGACGCGGTGAACCGGTCGGTTGCGCTCGAGTAAGCTATCCGCAGAAACCTCGAGCGCGACGCACCGCGAGAGAGAAGGGCATGGTAGTAAGCGGCAGGAGAGGGTGGGCAGTCCCAGCTGACGGTCGTATAGGCTGTCTCCCAGCAACGTGTTGGGTTGTGAGTGGCACTCACGACTTGGTCGTTGGCGGAGCTCGTCGGACGAGTGGCCTGCATTGCCAGCTCACCGCCCTGTCACGGACGGCCGAGATGGACGAGACGACCAGAGGAAGCGCGTCAGCGTAGAGACGAACCAGCAGAGGCCGGCTTGTTTTTTTACGGTGCTGTTTTCGATTCACGATTATCGACGTGGTGGCGGCACGTGTTTGTATTAGATCGTCCGTAACAAAGTAAATACCATAAATTTACAAGGCCACATCGATGCACGCAATCCCGCCCTGCATCACGTCCCTTCTCTCCACCTCTGGTAGCGAACTGACCGTCCCTTCCCGCAGATGCGCACGCTTGACTGGCGTCGGCCCTGCGAGCAACGCCGCTGGCAGCTCGCGTTGCTCCTCCACCGGCGAGTGCGGATTCCGCAGCGCTCCCATCTGCAGCGAACTGAGACCCCCAAGTCCAGAAGGTGGATGGTGCCAGTCGGTCCCAGCATCCGAACGCGGCCCAGCCTGCCCAATACTGGACGGCGCGAGCGACGGGTATCGTGAGGCCTTGCCACTTGAGCTCGATCCCCAGCCCGCGGTCGACAAGATAGAGCCGCTCGCCGACGTCGCGTTGTCCCTTCCAAAATTGGTAGACGCGAGCAAAGGCAAGTTGCCGCCGGACACATCGGCTGTCCTGTGTGAAACCTGCGCCTCAAGGGACGAGTTCGCCGCGGCCGATACGGGGCGAGAGATGGCTCGACCCTCGAGGATTCTCGGGCTATCAGGCACCTCGGCTACCGGGGAAAGCTCAGTAGACGCAGGCGTGTGGGATCGTCTTCGAGAGGACCTGTGGCGAGGCACCGACAAGGAGCCGTTCTGAAGAGAAACAGGGTCCGATAAGAACACAGCGTGGTCAATCGGCGCGGAACCCTGCGAGTATATTGATTCAACGCTTTCCACATCCTCCTTTCCTTCGTCCTCTCCCCTCTGAGCTGTCTCTGCATCCCGAAAAGCACTGTCCTCTGCCTCGGCAAGTAATCGTTCCTCATCACCATGAACATCCTTCGACGAGTCGAGTGTCGTGGAGCGACTTGTAGAAAAACTTCGCGACGAACGATGTGCGAGAGAAACTCCATCTGAAGCCTGCGCACGTGACTTTAGCACTCGATGAAGGAACAATGATTTCGTGGGAGTAGATGGACTAGTTGCACCATCATCACTTGATGTCTGGCGGGCATGTGGCGGGGTAGTCGATCCTGGCTGCGAGGACGCTTGGTGGGCTGGTAGGTTTGTATCGGACATGACGAGTGAATTGATCTCGCCGAGATCGATGGAGTTATTTTGGCCGTCAGGGAAGATGGGACCTAAGCGAGGAGGAGAAGCTGAAGAGTGGACCCGAGAAGTGCTCGGGAGTGGCGGCCACGACGTCACAGACATGAAGGGATCAGAAGACACAGAAGGCCTCTGCGGATGACGAGTGAAGAGGTTTGACCCCTGTGAGCTGGTGCCGGACAAGTAAGCACGCTCAGCATCGTCATGAGCAGGGTTGGCAACTCGGGTGAACTTGTGTCGAGTGTAGCGGTCGAGGAGATATAGGACGAGCGTTATGAAGAGTACACCGCCGATAAGGGTTCCGATGACGATGCCTGCGACGGACCCTGCAGAGAGGGATGGTGGATGAGCTGGGCCGGTCGGTGTTACGTTGATGGTATGGGTTGGCGGGGTGACGGTGGCGGCGACGACTGACATCGTCAGAAGCAAAGGGCAGCAAGGTTAGGAGGAGGCGACTGTATTGGAGAAGAGAATAGACTTGAAAGAACGCATCAGTTATGGTTTATGGCGCTAGGGCCAGGCTGTGGGCGCACTGTGCCGAGGAGCAGTGCAAGCTGCGCCATGTCTTTCCTTCGCACCACGGACTCTGTTGGCCTGTAAAACATCGAAGCTGCATTGTGGGCGAGATCCGGGCGCATTGCAGGCACTCGGATCCCTATGGATACTGTCCCCGCAGCCCTTCTGTTTCAGTATTATGCCTCTTCTTCGTCTTTAGCCAGCGCTCGACTACATGGTTCGCCGGACAGGCCGTGGATTCGACGTTGGGGCCGTCAATGCTGTACATGCGAAGGCAACACATGTACAGCCTTCTGACGTACTCGTTGCACCTCTCAGGGCTGTAGGTGTTGCGAGAAAGACAGCTCTGCAGCGAACACGCTGTCATATTTGTCTCACTCACACTCTAGGGCGGTATGAATGTTACGCACCTTCTTCCTGGCACCATTGCGGTCGAGGCTGCGGTGATGTGGGCATGTCGCCGATGATGGGTCGCTTCAGACTCGATACTCGGCGCTCTCCGCAAAACTGGACATGTCCATTCACAGCCATGGGTACACACGTACTCATCGTGCAGTAATCTACTCGTACAACACACAAACCCTTGTCTCAAACCTGGGACGATCAACAGCAACCAACATAATGAGTGTGCATCTGCTACGGAGACCGTCAGCGTGAGTCAGATATAGCAAGGACGGGATGCTTACGGGCCCAGCCACTCAGGGGATGGGGGCAATGAGCGCCGTGATGGCACATGCTCCCATGCAAGTTCCCAAGGCTGCGTTGCACGCCAGAATGGCGGGGGGTACTCCAACGATGGTCACACCAAAAGTAAAGCCTGCAGCGGCGTAGCAAGTCACTGCAAGCGCGTTACAGCCTGGGCAACAGGTGAGTACGAGGTCGGGCAATGAGTGGGGACAAGCGTACCCGTCTGACACAGACCGTATGCGAGCGGGCCTGCGGTAGCAAGAGGCGCAGCAGAGGCGGCGAGAGAGAGAGCGGCGAGAGACTTGATATTCATTGTGATGATGAGAGAGAAATGGGCGGGGAACCACCTTTTATCTCCAAACGCCAGCACCATTTGGGGACAGCGCTGATCACGCAAACTTTGTACGTGAACCACAGCGACTCAAGGGCAAGCGCGGGACGGTGGGTCCACTTGTTCTTGCGTGTTCCACCGTGCTTCCATCGGTAACCAGGTCGATTGACATGAACATCTGATCTGGTACACCAGTTTCCCAGTACTCGAAGCTGTAACACCACCAACCGGTTTACTGGTCTCGTCCTCAATATGGGTACACGCTCCTGAGCATATTCATTGCAGTAATCTATTCATACAACAGACTAAACCCTGTCTCGAACTCGGGACGACCAACGACCAACGAGTGCGTCGGTGAATACACTCGTGCGGACATGGAAGTAAAGTCCATTCAGGGGGTTGGCGCCAATATGGTGATGGCAGCGCATGTTGCCATGCACGTCCCCAAGGCAGCGTTGCACGCCAGAATGGCGGGGGGTACTCCAACGATGGTCACCCCAAAGGTGAAGCCTGCAGCAGCGTAGCACGCAACAGTGACCGTGTTGCAGCCTGGCCGACGGGTGAGTTTCAGGTCGTACGATCGTTGGAGGGAGTGCACCTGTCTGACAGGCGCCGTAGGAGGCCAGCGCCGTGAGCACGCCTGCGGAAGCAAGAGGTGCAGCAGAGGCGGCGAGAGTGAGAGCGGTGAGAGACTTGATATTCATAACGTCGTGGAGGAGAAAGACGGGGTGGGGAAGCGATTTATATCCCACAACGAGTGGCCAGGCCGGACTGCGGGACCCTAAAGGGTCTCGCAACGTGCACTACACGCTGGGCGTAGAGCTTATCAACAACGTATGGCCGCAAGAATCTATCTACCCTTGGCTGTCGGTCAAGGCGTGGCGGTCGTGCGGGTCGAATCAGTATTGCCTGGCGAGACAAAGAAGGCGTGGTCACGTTTAAACTCAAAATCGCGACCACCATCGCGCGCGGTCTTCTAAACAAATCCCAGCCTTTATATATTAAAGCGTTCTCTCCCCCACGCCTTCCTCACGACCACCATCATGCCCAAGCGCGTACCCACCCCGCCACCCGGAGACGACGAGCCCCGCTACCTTACCGTCGTCCACCCATACGCTATCAGCGGAACCTGCAACATGGAATTACCCAAGGACAGGCAAGACTTTGCCCGTTGGATCGCTTGTTGCATCGACAAGGACGCCTTCTTCGCCATGTTTCACAAGCCAAGCGTGCGTCCATCTCTCTCCTCAACCCTTGTCCCTGATCACACACTGCCTCTCGACAGTCGCGAGGCATGGTCATCATCGAAATCAAGAGAGATTATCCACACTTTGACAACATCCTCGGTGAACACCGTTGGTCCGAGTTCCTCCAAAAACCCACAAACGAAGAGAGGGGGCGTGTCACTCAAGTCTTTTACTGCGCCTATAACACCGGCAGGCTCGTGCAGAAAAATGGTGGGTTTCGCTTCCCACATGCTGTGGTCGTCTTGCGATCGGTGGCAACACATGGATTCGCTTCTGTGGCTCCGCACTTTCTCCTCCCATGGGCTGTGCCTCACTGCATCAACAATATTGGAGCCTTGTACTCACGCAATCCTCTAGGCTGGAAACGGATCGACGTGGATGAAGCTTGGTTCAAAATCTGGTCTCCGAAAAACATGCGAGTATATGCTTCCCAGTTTAGTGATCGATCTTAATCTATGAGATCAGGCATATCAAGTTCCCTTATCCCTCAACCCATTTTTGCGACGTGCCCGTCGAAGATCGCACCAACCATCCTATCTGCAGGCCTCTTCCAGGCGCCGTGAAAATATCCCCAGTAGAAGTCAACACCCTTCCGCAGCCCGGTCGGTAGACAGCCATCTTTACATTCCTGAATGCCTGACACATCATTTCAGTCGTTGGATCGATCGCGTGGAATCAGACAAAGGAAGCTAATCCGTCACCCACCCCTGTCACAACACAAATTAAATCGAACGCACTCGGAGCTTGGAGAAGAGGTACACCCGGCCTACAGGCGACCTCTTCCAAACCGAACCCTACAGCGAACGGAAGTGTGAGGAAGACGGTCGGCATCCCTCATGCACCCCACACTGGCGCGAGGTTGCCAGCTGTCGACGGTGGTCCGGTCGTGGTGAAAGCGAGCAACGTTTGTAAGTCGAAAACAGTTTGCGCGCGGTCGGCATATAACGAGAGCGTGGTTTCTTAGGGCAGAACGCGGGCAAAAAGCCTTCAGTGGCAGAAAACTGGGAAGACTCGGCATCGGTTTCCAGGAAGAGTACCCCAGTGTCATGCGCCATGTCACCGACGACGACTTCTCACCAAGCTCCCACAGCACCCCCTAGCTTGAATGCTTGGGAAGATGGTGCAACCTCTTGCCCAACCCAACCCCCTGACCTCGCCGTTTCAAGTAAAGCTGGAACCATAGTTCAGCACGACCTTGATGGCGCTGGCAATGTTAGTGCTGTAGGCTGGGGCTCTACTGGTGCCTCCACATCCAGCCCTGATTCTGACTTGGGACCTGATCTGACTACTGCCACCGAGAGCGACAACTCGTACAACCCGTACAACACCCACGTCCATTTCTCTGAATCTATGGAGGAAGAATTCCATGGCACAGGGATCAGACCCATTGATGATGAAGATGACCTCAGGGGACTAGACTTGATGGCGCCAACACGAGCTTGGGACGACCTGGCGGCCACTGCAACGTGGGACATGGCCCCCATGGAGGGTTGGAACGACGATGCGTTGGATGCAGAGGACCATTGGGGGCAGACCCAACAGACCACCGCCAAACCAATCTTGTGTAATGCACACGGAATTATTTGCAAGAAGGGTATATGCGCCGAGTACGCTAAACAGATCCGCCTTGCTAAAAGGGCCGAGGAAGCGGAGACGCGCAAGGCGGCTGCTGCGAACAGGGGCAAAAAGGGCGGTCGCGGCAAGAGTCGTGGCGCGGGTAAGAAGAACGACGAGAACGAGGACCAGCCAGCTAGCAGGAACACGACGCAGAACAATCCGTTCCGTGGTCCTGGTGCACCTATCAGGACCAACTGGCGCGGGACGCCGCGTGCCATCGTTTCCGCTGATAGCATTGAGAAGCGCGAGACGATCAAGGCTGTCTCTGAAGATGGATGGGGCAATTCTGATTCTGAATTCGAACCAAAGGCGGCTGGGGTCGTGCCTGACAATACTGCAGAGGCGGCGTCCGACGCAAGTTGGGCCGTCCCTGAAGGTGCTTATGACCCGTGGGCTACTGCGGCACAGCCAGTCGTGAATGCGAATCCTTCTGGTGGTAAGCCTCAGGGCAGGAAACCAGCACAGACCAAGCCTTCTGCTAGCTGGGCGGACCAGGTCGAGGCTGAAGTCACCGGGGGTGGTGGTACCTTCACGCCCGTCACCTCCAAACGCGGCTCGAGACGCAGCAAAGGGTCGACTACGAGCTGGAATACCAGCACTACCAGCAACGCGAAATCGTCTACCAGCGGATGGGGTACCAGCACGAAATCGTCTACTAGCGGCTGGGGCAGCGTCGCCGAAATGCCCTGGTAATCGGTCTGTGTTCATGCTCTCGAATGTTTGTCGAATGTCTTTTGCTTTTTCTTTTGGGCATTGTTGTATTATAGGCGATATCCCAATGTCCTGCACTTTTATCATGCTCGTCAGATCGGTTCTGTTGGTTTGTGAAAGCATCGTTGTCGTTTTTTGCTATCCTTGATACCGTCGAATAGTAAAAGAACCTCCTGTAACTACGTCTGTCTGCAAAAAGAACAAAAAAAGAATGCCACTGTCTTATTTATCTAGATCTGCATCCCAGTCCCGTCCTGCAATCTGAATCTGTACAGCCCGTCCTGTATCGTCCACGGGACTTCCTCTTCCCAGTGACTCACGACCACGACGGCCTGATCGTGTCCGACGCCACCCGCGCGCAGGTAGCGTCTCATAGCGCGGACCATGCGGTCGTCCATCCCGGCCCACACCTCGTCCAGCAGCACGAGCAGGGGCCGACCGACGAGCGCGCGCATCAACAACACCACGCTCTGCTCCCCCGGGGACAAATCGACGAACGCCCGCCGTGCAAACGCGGCGTCCACGTCTGCCAACCCGCCCCCGGTAGAGGAGGACGCGGCGGGAGCGGCGGTCCACGCGCGTGGGCCGAGCCCCGCGAGCACCTCCTGGACGCGCGCGACGCGCCATCGCCGCACCTCCTCCGTGAGCAGCCCGTCCGCACCCCGCCCGACGGCGTGCTCCCCGCTGGGGACGAACGTGCCGTCAAACCCCGTCCCGACGACGTCCCACACGGTCGTATGCGCGCGCCGCGGATACGCGTTGGCGAGCTCGGGCGAGACGACGCCGATGAGCGCGCGCAGGTGCGGGGTTGGGATCTGGGGACGGGGACGCGCGAAGAGCTCGAGGTAGGCGGTGCCGCGCTGCGTGTAGGACTGCGGGTGGTCGCCCGTGATTAGGGATAGAAGCGTGGTTTTTCCCGATCCTGGGCGAAAGGAGTCAAGGGTGCCTTGGCCTGTAGGAAGGGGACATACCGTTTGCACCTTGGAGGTGCCAACGCTGGCCTTCGCGGATCGTCCAATTGATCGATTGCAGTACCTGCGCAGCAAGGTGAGACAGGCATTGCGATGTGAGTGTGACGACATCTTACTTTACGCTCACCATAAGCGACGCTGACGTTCCTCAACGCGACGACGGGCTTTCCTTCGTCCTCCGTTCGTTTTGCTGAAACTGACGCCACCAAGGTAGCTTTGTCTTCTTCGGCCTTGTGAAATTCCTGTGCTTCAAGGATTTCCTTTTTGGTTCCAGTGAACACCTTGTCGGAAACCAAGGCAAGATGCGTGATCCAATCCGGGATGGGGTCTTGCATCCTGAGCCCAATGATGATCCTTGGACGACGTGCTTCGTGAAGAGATCGGAGGACAGACAATAGCGTCGGTCGACTGTCTACGTCAAGGCCCGCTGCAGAGTCCACGTCAGTTTTCGTATGCATCACCGAAATACGGCGTACAGACTTAGAGGTTCGTCGAGGAGCAACAACTCCGGCTGAGCGAGTATGGCTTTGACAATTCGGGCCCTGCGAGTCTGCCCATTGGACAGTGCCACCAGAGGCAGGTCAAGGAGCGACGACAGGCCCAATCGAGCAGACAGGTCGTCAAAGATGGCTTTTTTCACCCTGTCGGTGGCGAGTTCTTCTGGCGTCTTTGATACCTTTCCTTTAGGTCGAAGGTTCAGAAAGTCGTACTCCCCAAACATGCTTTCCCGGAGCGTGATGCGGTCTTCCTCGCGAACGGCACCATAGCGCGCAGTGTAGTCATAGAACGCGCTCCCTGCCGAGCTAGGTCTATGAGCGAAGGACACGAGAGAAACGGCGGCTTGTGCATCCCTCGGTGGATCGGACAAGAAGGGAAAGAGTCCACGGGGAGGTGGTGGCAGAGGAGCGATCCGCATGTGTCCGCGTAACGTCTGCCCACCAGCGGATGGTCAATATGAATGCTCGTTTTCTGCAAGGACGCGACCATTCCGCACGGTTACCTGGAACAGTGCCGTCTTTTGATTAGATCCACGCCCTATGACGGCCCAGTTTTGGCCATCTCTGACGGTCCAGTCGACATCGCGGAAGACGGGTGCGGCAATGTTGGAGTCTCCGAATCGGTACACATTGGCTTTGGGGATGTGAACGAGTATCTTCTCGGCGAGACTGGTGTAAGGTCTTTTGAGGGTACCTCTGGCAGCATGCCGAGGACTGAAACAGACATGAATGTGAGCCAGAACAAGGTAGCCTACTACCTTACTGTCTATGAAGTTTGCATCGTATCGGGGCGTTACTACAGAGACGGGACTGTGGCATGGAAAACTGGTAACCGACCACTGGTGCGTCGGGGAGAACGCTTGGGTTGAGCGCTTGATCAGATATCAGAGCGGTATGACTCGGAGAGCACTACATGCTGGTCGGAGCGCGAAGCCGAGAAACGGTCCGCTTCGGGAGTTCAGTCCGACGACGCAAATCATTCTGACGCTGGACATTTTTGCAACATACCAGCATCATCATCTTCAATGAACAAGGAGAAGAAAGACGAGACTCGTAGGTTTCATTCAATATGTCATGTTGATCACCCTGGCCACAGCACGGTGTCACGAACGGCCACACAATGTGTAGTCGTAAGAATTGAGCTATACATAGCACTGGACCGATCTCGAAAGTTACATCATTGCGCTTGCACAGCGAACGATTCACTACCTGAACATTTAATGCTACTACTTGATAAACATGTGCATAAAAACGACTCAAGGTACTCTGGCTTTGAGCTGGCAGGGTATGTCGCGTTTACATTGGAAATCGAAGGAAGGATCATTCTAAGCGCAGAGGGGAGATAGTGGTATTGTCGTAATAAATGGCCTGCAGATGGTCATAAGCACAGTAGAAATCATACGATAACCGGACCTACGATGAAGTGGCAGGCAGAGCATTGCCATCCCCTCGCCGAGTAGGTGACATCCATTCGAGCACGGTAGACATCTTCGGACGCGCCTCCGGATCAGGGTGAGTGAGTGATCTAGCGATCTCGAGGACTTTAGTGCACTCTAC
>JBBPLW010000044.1:0-81523 GCA_038089995.1 Tylopilus balloui | reverse complement strand
GAGCAAGCATGGTGATGGCCATCCAAATGGGTGAGTGCAAGTGAGCACAGTGATGGTCATCTGAATGGGTGGTGGGTGCAAGCAAGCATGGTGGTGGTCACACAGAGTGGGTGGGATGTGATCAGGTGCAGTGGTGTTATCTGAATGGGTGGGTGCAAGCAAGCATCATGGTGGTGGTGGTAATCACACAGAGGGTAATGATGAATGATGTCTCCTGTGACATACTGTGACAGCTGTGTGATTGTGATGATGTGATGATGTGTGACTGTGATTGCTGTAAGATGCTGTGATGTTGCTGTAACTCTGTGACAGCTGTGCCTAAAATGGTGATTTACTGATGCAATCAGTGTGACAAAAGCCCACCTCACAATCTTGAGAACCACTGCACTGTTTTCATTCATTCAACTTGGAAAACATAGATAGATTATAGAAACTAAAGTGTGTGAAGTAGGATAGTGAAATTTTTGTATATTTGATAGAGTGCCGACTTGGGGGTGAGCGATAGTAAACAAACTGTAATGAAACATGGGACGTATCACACTGTTTGGATGCATCATCCGCCAGATTTACATAATCCCCGTCTTCATTTACTCTAATGTCTTCGTTATCGTTTTGGAAGCCTGGGACGGCAGCACCAGGGAGCAGCCTGGACAGGTTGACTCAAGAACAAGAGAGTGTAGTCCCATCTGCGCCATCAGACAGCTCACTCCCGCTTCAAGCCCAACGTGAACGCCTCCCCATTGCAAGATACCGTGAGTATTTGCTCTTTCTTCCCTTTGAAGCTTCGCAAGTTCCCGCTGCTTTCAGGCGACAAGCTCTTGTATTGCATCGAACAATATCCAATCACTATTGTGGTCGGGGAAACTGGCTCCGGGAAAACCACACGTGCGTACGACACATTATGCAGTCGCACCAGCTTAGCCTTCTCCAGAACTTCCTCAATATTTGTTGGAAGCTGGATGGGCTGCTGAAGGCAATGTGATAGCTTGCACACAACCCCGAAGAGTTGCTGCAACTTCAGTTGCCGCTCGCGTGGCTGCTGAAGTCGGAACGGTCCTGGGAGAAGAGGTGTGAACGCACGAACATCCGTACATACGAGCACTCACAAATACCAGGTTGGATATACCATCCGATTTGAGGACGTGAGCGATAAAGATAAGACCCGGATACGCTACATGACAGACGGAATTCTTTTCCGAGAAGCCCTCCTTAACCCATTATTGTCAAGCTATAGTGTTATCATGGTAAGGACAGGACGATACTTTTGATCATCTCGTACACTCTATTGCAGATTGACGAAGCCCACGAGCGAAGCCTTTACACTGATTTATTGCTTGGCGTTTTGAAAAAGTTTCAGAACTTCACTTTACCAGCCTGTTCTCTCTCTGATATGATTAATGGTAGGATCAGACGCAAACGGCCTTCCCTCCGTATAATTGTTTCCTCCGCCACACTTGACGCGATGTCTTTCCATGACTACTTCTGTTCAGGGACTTCACCGCGAGAATCCACTATCATCAGCCTAGAGGGGAGGATGTACCCGGTTGAAGTTGCCTATTTGGAAGAGCCTATTGCCGATTATGTCAAGACGGCCGTCGAGGTGACATGTAAAATTAATACGCAGGTGCGCCTGGTTAATTCCTGGGTGGCTTTCAACTCAAATTAACGAGGAAATAAAAGCACGCGACTGGTGATATTCTTGTCTTTCTGACGGGCCGAGAAGACATTGAGCAGTTTCTGGAGACGATGACGGAACTCATACCTAGGTGCGAAACTTGCATGTCCGGAGGTTCCTGGAGCTAAGAGTGCTTTGTGCCCAGCCTGTCGCGTGGTGCGCCACAAATCATTCCCTTAGCGCTGCACTCTGGTTTGAGCACAGAAGAGCAACTTAAAGTGTTCAGTCGCGTACAACCAAATTCCCGCAAGGTCATTGCCGCAACTAACATTGCCGAAGTGTGCTCGTTGTTCTGTAGCTGAAGTGCAATCTTTCACACATTTCGCCAGGCAAGTGTTACTATTGATGGAGTGAAATTCGTGATAGATTGCGGATTCGTCAAGGTACGATCCGTCCATCCAGTGTTCATGTCTCAGTCAACACCGTTTTAGATAAGATCTTACAACCCATCATCTCACCTCTCTTCGCTATCCACCATTCCAATTTCTCTTGCATCGGCTACGCAGAGAGCTGGTCGTGCTGGTCGCACGTCACCCGGCATCTGCTATAGGTTATATTCGGAATCTACCCTGGCATCACTTCCAGCAGCCACTCCACCAGAGATTACTCGTATAGACATGACTACTCCCATCCTCCAGCTCAAATCGCTTGGAATCGACGACCTGATGAAATTTGAATGGATTTCTGCACCACCTGCTGAAGGTATCCTGCGCGCACTGGAAACCCTGAGTGCATCTGGGATGATCGGAGAGGATGGACGACTGACTCCCATGGGCCAGCGAGTTGCAGAATGTCCCATCGAACTTCGCGTTGCCCGTATGGTAAAAGCTGATTATACTTGTTTGGCTACATCTGAACTTGGTCGACTCCAGTTATTCAGTTCCAAAGAGTACTCTTGCGGGGAAGAGATTTTGACAATTGCGGCAATGATCTCCGTTCAGGTGTGTAGGAGTCATGCGTCGAGTTTACTTGGTGATCGTATGGGACATAGGATGTGTTTGTCATACCAGACGGGGCAGCAGGCGCGCTGGCTGAGCTCGAAAGGCGGAAATTTACCGCCGAAGAAGGGGTAGGTATGCCATACTTTCCATGTATTACCTGCCACTGACTGGATGCGAAGGATCACCTGACACTTCTGAATGGTGTGCAAATAGTTAGTACGAACTGCGGTTGTGCTTACGAACGACAGCGTACAATGCATTCACAAAATATGGACGCTCATTATCCTGGTGCAAGGCTCATGCACTAAACTTCCGGGCGATGTCTAGAGTAGTGTCCATCCGCTCGCAACTCAGCAAGTACATGATGCGCTTTGATCTCCCCAAACAAAGTTGTGAGGGGGATGGCAAACGGCTGCGGCAGTGCCTCGTAAGTGGATACTGGCAAAACGCAGCCCGATGGATGGTAGACGGGACCTATCGGTCTATTCAAAATGACGAAGTAAGTGTCAATTACTTACGTATCAGTTCCTATGGAGTCCTTATTTCCCACAGATTCTACATGTTCATCCGACGTCCGTGCTATTTACCCGGAAGCCACGCACGGGGTGGGTGGTCTTCCACGAACTGGAAGAGACGAAAAAACTTCAGTGAGTCACTAAATTAAATGAGGCGACTGGCTTGACGATATGAACCCAACGCAGGATCAGACTGATCACGGAAATTGAGCCCGACTGGTAATGCAGGGCGTAAACACGATTCTAGCTTGGTGTGCTGACTTGTAATTTACAGGCTTCTTGAATATGGTCACAAATATCGTGATAAACGCGTGCAAGGATAATCAGAAGGGATTGCACTGATCAAAAGTTGACCTATATGTTACAATTAAGAAGTTTTGCTTGTACTCAGGCACGAATGTCTTGGGAGTTAGCCACGTGAGATTAGTCTAGCCCGTCTATGAAGCACATGCCGCGATCCTGTGGATGAGGCCAACCGGCCAACCAACCCGTCAGACGGGGTCCCAGACCAACGTGAGGTAGCCAAATAAACAACATCACTGGTTTTGTTTGCTCCGCTCAGCGGACCCGTTCGGAAATGGGCGCAAGCCAGTCCACACCTGATAAAGGCCCGAAGGTATTCCATCCAGAAACGCCCTTAGAGGTATTTTTTTCCTTCACTGACTCACAGACGACTTATATGTCCAGATTTCACCAGATGTGGTGAACAACCTCTCCGCGCGCCTTGCATCTGAGGAGACAATTCCCGAGCGACAGTTTGCAGTAGATTCCCATATCCGAGAAAGGATACGGCGCGAATTAACTTCTTTGCGTGCGGATGAAGAGGCGGTCCAACTCGAAATCCAGCGTGCTCTGCAGAAGGAGAACCTGGACAAGGAAATGAGTATGGTCGAAGACGGCAGTACCCATGGTGGTCTGAAAACTGGTATTGCGCTAATCGGCGACTTGGAGGAAATTAGGGAGAAGGTTGATAGGTTCCAAACACGACGTCAATTAGGTGATTTTCCTTCTGTTAAGGAGACTGGCGAAGCAATCGCGTCATGCTACAAGTATGTATTATATTCTTCATTGGGTCGTTTTACAGACTGAGGGCATGCAGAATGAATCTAACGACACCTCTGGAATGCTGGCGGGAGGTTGTTCGCTTCAAAGCTGCCGTGGCAGATGCTGAAACCGTGAGCGTCTCTTGGACTTTTCGCTTCAAAGCATGACATCGTCTGCAGCGATACCTTGCCTCATTGCGATGATATAAGCATTGCAAGTTTTCGCGTATGCTGGCATCGATGATCTGTAGAGTTATCGGTGCATGCATATTTAAGGATATCCGTGGATATACATGGAAGGCTCTACGTGGCAGCATGTCGCGCTTGTGTAAACCACTGCCGGCTACGCACATGCATGACTCTTCCACCAGGCTTCATTGAAAACGGTCAAACGGTCCAAACCATGACCCGACATCTCGGTGACTCTGACTGTGCACACGACGGTTACTAAGACACACCCGGGTTGCTGAATTGGTCGATGGAGTGATTGCGCCCACCCACTGCGGCGCATGTGCCTATCGTCACGAGGATGTACCGCCTTCATGATCCTTATCGAAGCCGTTGTAGTGAGCCCAAGTTGCTGAATTAATTTCGCAAGGTACACCCAGGCATCGCCTTTCCGGATTAGGGAGTGAGCGGCACGAAGTCGGACAGTCAAATGATTGCCGAGCTCGGCAACCTATGTTGGTTTTACCGCCCGGCTTTATTTGCAACAAGTCCCACTACTACATCTCATCCCCGTTTCTTCGCTCCTTCATCGATATCAAAGGTCCCTCTGCCGCTCTGCTTTCTGGTACCCGCATTTTATCTTTTTTTTTCTCGCACCTCTATTCACGTCGGGAGTCCTCGCCACTTCCCTTTGCCCCATCGCCATCTTAACCCTTAATTAACCGACCTCCCCCGGTCGATAAACTGACGCCGAGTCACCGTAACGTTGATAACCGTGCTCCCCAGTGTTTTTGGGCCTGGGGATAATGCAGGCCCCCTCAGAGGATATACATTCTTCAAAATCGGTGTACGTTGTAAAACCATTATGCCCTCCCGTCAACTCACCTACAGCCCACACAGCTCCAAACCGCCTATCGTAAGGAACCCTAGAGCTTGCACAGTATGTCGTGCGGCTAAGGTAGGTTCTTCGAGTTATCGCTCGCATATTCTGGTTCACTGCAGGTCAGATGAAGTGTGTTGGGGCTGAGGATGGTCAGAAGCCGTGCCAAAGGTGCAAGAGGACGAACGTCGAGTATGTAGGGAATAATGTATGATTCCACTTGGTGCTCATTACATTTTGCAACCCTCCAGATGCATATTCGAAAAACATCGCCGCGGCCGCAAACCTGGGTCAAAGTATGATGAAATTATTTGACCGATCGTTGAACTCATCTAATACGTACACCTCTAGATTATCAGAGGCATCGAAGATGCTCCGACGTCTTGAGAAAGGGTTGAACACCGCAAAACTTAAGCAAGCTAACGAGACATCCATGTCTTCTGTTTTTCCTGCCGTAGACTCCCACTCACCCCAAGTAGAGTCGCAATTCGGTACCATGATCCGTCCAATGGATCAATTCAGCACCTCAGGTAGCGATTTAAGTTAGTTAGTCTGTTCTCGACTTATATTAAGCTATCGCGCACGCTACATTTAGCCTCTGGAAATCGACCCTCGGACGGTGATGACGATGAAGACCGCAGCGACGAAAAGTTCCCCGCAAAACTCATCCGCAGGGAAAATTCCTTTTTCCGAACCATTCTGAATCCCGAACACAAATCACCTTATCCTACCATCGCACCCCAGACCACTCGGAACGATCTGGATGGTCTTCAGCTGGGACGGGCTGCCCCTCCTGAAAATGGATATCAAGATCCGATCACAGCTGGTCTTATGTCCGAGGACAAGGCCAAGATGCTCTTTGATGCAATCTTTCTACGCCTCAATCCCTTTATTAACTTATTCGATCCTCAGTTGCACTCGGTCAACTACGTGCGCTCAAAGTGTCCCTTTTTGTTTACCACGCTTATCGCTGCTGGTTGTAAATTTTTTGAGCCAAGTCTTTACAAGGAGTGTCTCCACCTCGCACACGAATTGGCTGTACGTGCGTTCGCTGAGGGGTGGAAACGGGTCGAGGTGGTCCAAGCCTTTGCATGCTTGACGTATTGGAGAGAACAAGACGATAATGTGCGTGGAGTATCTCGGTCTCATCCAAATGTCCTTCCTGACTCGCTCTCAGCGCACATGGATGTACATTGGTTATGTGAGTACGAGAGCCTCTCGAAACAACTCCGATTGCTTACGCGATTGACAGGCGTGCCGGATGGCTGTAGAGCTTGGATTGAATCGCTTTTTGGCGAAGCCCCCTGCGAACGAAATGGGATTTCAGCTACTTGAGCGACGGAACCGCGAGAGAACTTATCTTGTACTATTTGTTCACGATCGGAGTCTCAGCATGCAAACCGGGCGGCATTGGATGCTTCCTGAGGTAGCTAACATAGACTTGGATAATCCTTCCGCATTTCACTGTTTTGGGGCAGGACGACTTTATCAGACATTCCGATACTTGGCATGAACGGGGCGGTTCTCCAATACGATGTGAGGATGTTATTGTCGCTGCATTCATACAGTTACGGAGAATTGCAGTGAGTATGTTCTGCTGATCTCTAAATTGGGGAACTAAAGTGTCATCAGGCGGAGACCACTGATATGCTACACACTAACCGTAGTCTGGTTGACGGCGGCAGTGGTCAGATCAACATCGACATGGCACTTAAAAATGCAAATGCTAAGTTATCCCAGTGGTCAACTAAATGGGAACATGAAATGCGGAGGGGTGAGAGCCAGCAATTATCGCAGTTATATTTACTGATAATTTAAGTAGCAAATGGAGAATCATTTCATTTCTCGTTTCTCAACCTTTTCTGCTTATACTCCAGCCTCTTCCTGAACAGCTTTGGTGTACAAGCTGATGCCGCTCCAGCAAGTAGTCTTCTCGACGTTGTTCTAATTTTGTCGTGACGAGATTTTAGGAAAACCGAACGAACAGTCACCTGCGCGCACTGTCAGCGTGCTTTGAAAATGCACTCAATGTTCTTCAAATAGCCTCGAAGGATTTCCGGGACCTCGGTGTGCTGGTACGTTTGAATATCTATGTTTATTTGCCTATCAAACCTTTCTATCAAACCCTCTCATCTCTAGAGATATGGTCAAGAAACTACAACAGTGATGACCGCCTACTCAGCAATCTTCCTTCTGAAGGTATGATTGTCCAGGTTTAGCAACGCTGTCGTTCACCACTCTATAGTTATTGCGGAGCTCAGATGCAAACCCCGGTCTTCAATCTGAGTTGCCCGAGGGCGCAGAGCGCGAAATTCACGCGACTATAATCAGAACAGTGGAAGCCTATAACGAAGCCGCTCATTTTTCGCCGACTTCGTCGTTGGCAACCTACCATGCTCGTTTCTTGTGGCATCTTATTTATAAGCACCGTACACGTCCGGGGGTTATGGTTGCGAATGATCAACCTCATCACGAAAACTCCTTCGACCTCTCTACTCAAAGTATGGTTTTCCTCGACTTCGTGCATAGCTGATACTGACAATGACTGCTAGGGGAACAAGCATCGCCACCGCAGACAACACCTTCCCCACAAGATGGCACTCGAAACCTAATGTCTCATCGCGCAAACTATTCCATCACGAGTCCTCCAGAAGGCTATCCGGCGAATCCAGCCGGAGTCGGTTATGTCCTGACACGCGGTGGACCTGTGTCTTATGCGCCCCCGATGGGTCCACCAATCGATGAGTATACATCAGCAGATCACCATTATTATCGCACAATGTTGTTTGATCTTGGATTTGGTGGAGAGCAACATAGTGTACTAACGGCGAATGATGGCCTACGCAATGCCGCGTATGGTGAAGGCATAACCACTCACTATACCCAATACCCGTATGGACCTGCACAACCGATGGGTCAGGCCAGCTTCGTCGGAAGTTGAGGATGTTGCGACCGCTACTTTCTCTCGTTTGTCTTCGACTGCTTGCTATGGTTCTTCATGTTATGAGCATTTTAAGGCACATGCTTTGTATTTACTCGTCGCCAATAGAGAACACTACGACACGTTGACCGTAAGCGATGGCAAGCAGCGGTTGACCACGCAGTGCCATGAAATCGAAGTCTCGGATGCGATGTGGACGGGGAGCTACGTTGACGATGCTGGGTTGTGCGTTCACATAGCCGATATTATGGACATGAAGAACCGCGCCTCTTTTGACGGAATGGGCTGCAATCGCAAAATAATCCGGGTTTGTCGGACACCAACTATTCCAAGGCAATGAACAACTTGGGGTCCTATGTGCACAGTGAACATACCGGAAAACATGCCCTCCGTCCTGGAAACTGATTCCCGTGTGTATTGGCTTGCCACCCCGTAGTTTCGACATGTCCCAGATGGCGAAACGTGACCCATAGTTTGACCCCACACTGTAGGCACGGTATTCCATCGTCACGAGGATGATCTTTCAAGAGTTATGGACGTACATGTCAGGATTGTCACGACGCCAGGCAGCAAAGCCCATGCCCTGAGTCGACTTCCCTAGAAGGGAGTCTTTCAGTGCATGTGGCTCGACGAGCTCGACCAATGTGGAGTGTCTCCAGCTCCCTTGTTCAGTCAGGGCAGGATCAGCACGCCAATCCGTAAGGAAAACGGAACCTCGGCAATCAGAAACGAGAAATTCCTTGCTACTATCAGGATGTGAATTGACTGTCATCAGAGGATGTGGGAAAGCGATAACATAGGCAGTGGGTTGGGGTCTGGGATTGGGTGGAGAGGAAGTATCCCGAGCAGAAGCTTTCGGAGACGGAATTCCGGAAGTGATGTTCAGCGTTGGTTGGAGATCCCACACCATGAGCATTCTGTCATCTACGACCAATGAGCGAGTCGACTCTCAAGACTCTGAATTTACATACCCGACACGGAAGCAACGTAACGTGCATTGTCATTGTCGTGGCCGCCACAGAAGCACATATCGTTTACTTTACCGTGGTGCCCACTCAAGCCTCCACCAAAAGGAAATATGTACTCGCTGGACGAGGCAGACTTCGTCAATAGGTGCAGACCGAAGTCTACCCCAGCCGCTGCAATCCTATATGTCAGAGTTCAATTTCCGCCCGACTCTAGAAACAAAGCGAGAACGAACTCGATGAGCCAACCGTCGCTACTACTAGGCGAGAGTGTACGCGGCGACCAGGCTAATGCGGTCACTCTAGTGCCAATATGAAATGAAGCCAATCTCTTGGCGGACGTTGCACTCTAGGACGTCCGTTTAGTGATTGAGGCGGCGGAGGAGCAAGAAATTTGGCTGACCATTTGGTAGACCTCGACAGAATGTTCACCTCCAAAGGCTAACAGGTCGTGGCCGTCCTCGCGGTAGCATGACCGCACTACGTAGACGTCTGAGCCATGATCTATTCTGATGACACCTGCGTCCATGAGTGCCAGAACTACTTATGCCAGTCGGCTAGTCAACTGAACTAGAACGCGCTCGAAACGGAAAAAAGCTGTGCTGCCCCCGAACTCAAGTTGCATGCTGTCTTCGACAACACGCAAAGGGCCAAATCCATTTCTCTTCCTTGGACTGATACTCGCGTCGGGCGGAACGTTCTATCTCATCGTCAGACACCGAGAAACAATACATCCGGCTTCCAAGCAACCCCTGCAGCACGCTCACCCCCTCGTTCCACCCCGACAACCCCACAAAGATTAGAATACGCTGCTCTGGAAACCAGCACATATAATGGCATCGGTCGTAGATGGTGCTCAAAGGCCGAAACCAGCGTTCGACTCGGATAAAGTCACCGTGATATACGTGCTTGGAGGGCCGGGTGCAGGTACGTTCGTTTATCAGCAGAACCCGCCGTGATTTAACATCTACTCGCAGGCAAAGGAACGCAGTGCAGCAGGCTCGTAGAAGACTTCGATTTCAGTCATCTATCTGGTGAACCGTCGCCCCTCGCTCAGCCCATGCCCTCGCTGATCGTTGCGGTTGGCTCCTAGCGGGTGATCTCTTGCGTGCGGAACAGAACCGGGAAGGTTCTCAGTACGGGGACATGATCCGCACTTGCATCCGCGAAGGCAACATCGTTCCGCAGGAAGTCACCATTAAGCTCCTTGAGATCGCCATGTCTAAAGAGCTGCAGACAAGATCAGGCCCGGGATGGACAGGTGGCAAAGGTCGCTTCCTCATTGACGGCTTCCCGCGTAAAATGGATCAGGCCTTGACGTTCGAGAAGACGGTATGCTGCGCACTCATGCCGTGTCACCTGTCAACTTCTTGACCATTGCTTTTGTGGCCTGGAAAAGGTTTGCTCACCATCTCAGGTTTTGGTCTTCGAGGCGGACCAGGAGGTAATGATCCAGCGTATCTTAGAGCGAGGGAAAACTAGCGGGCGTGAGGATGACAACATCGAAAGTCTCAAGAAACGCTTCCGTCAATTTATTTTTCATCCTATGGCACGCGAGAATGACTAAAAATGGTCCTTTAGATACCCACAGCGAGCTTGTTCAACCCGTCATAGAATACTTGGAAAAGCAAAGCAAAGTTGTCAAGGTATAGGTTCTAAGTCTGCCACAGTCGGTATTCTGATCAGCGTCTGCAGATCAATAGCAATCAGTCTATTGAGCAGTGTCACAAAGAAGCTAGCGAGGCCGTTCTCAAAGTGCTAGTTTGAACCCTCCATATACCCTGTGGTTCTGGTATTAGCGGCTTTTACACGTGTGGTATAATATAGCAAGTTCAAACGTGAACATAGAAGTCCCTGAAAGTTGTCTCCGCTCGCGATGCAGCTTTGCAAACAGCCCGACCGCCTTTCTCTATTTCGAAGATGGTACCATCTGCGCAGAGCAAGTGCGCGTTTTCGTCAGTCTCATCCTAGAGGAGCGTCAATGATCTTGAGCAAACTGGAACGGAAGCGACCAACAGGTATCCATTCCCAGCCCCCACATCGAAAGCATTCGACGACGGTGTTACCATCACCACTCTCCGTTATATCCCCGTCCTGCGAATAACGCAAATTTATATGGATTCCATTTCGATATGCTGTAGTGAGAACTGCAACCGTCTTCTCTGCGAATTTCTCCCTCACTTGGGGGTCATCGAGGGTGAAAGTTGGATCACGCTGAGGCCGGACTATGATTACATCCATCGAAGCGTCCGTAGGGGGACTGTTTGACATCATGGGATTGATGCGGAACTCGGGCTCCAATCGATCTACATTCACAGTAGACAAGAAGTAGGCAAACGGACCGTGTACGTCCAACGCAGAACCGCTCTCATAGTCGCGACAAGGAACAAAGTTGCCCTTTCCCGGATCGTAGATGTAGACAACACCAGATGATGGGGTCGGGAAGAGCTTGACACTACTGGTGTACCACTTTGTCATGTTCTTCTGCGCCGCGACTTTGAATCGTTCGATGCTGGGCATCTCCTTGCGGAGCTTCTCCGAATCCGCAAGGATGGCTGCGTGCAATGCTGTGGAGGTAACAACGATCGACGCTACAGGCCGAGAATCATGATGTGGAACAAGAGGACCGAGAAGTGAAGTGAGCGATAGATTGAGCGATCTTGACGTTGAGGCTCCGAGAAACGACTCCAAAGAGCGCAACCTATAAGTGACCGTATCTTGGGCCGGAGAAGGCCTGAACAAGGATGCATAGAGTGCGTTCGCTGTTCCGCATGGAACGAGTACAACGTGGATGGCCCGAGAAGCCTGGTCCTTAGGCATACCCTCGCCGTTTGCAAAGGCAAGGCGGTTCACTATTTCGTGAAGGGTACCATCCCCAGAGCCTAGCACAACCGTGATGTCACCCTTGTGTCTGTGGAGGAAACCGAGGGTCATTGTCCCTGCATCGCCCGGGCCACGGGTGCGGATGATCTCGTTCGGGATCCTGTTCGCAGTGTGGAGGCGAGGAATGACATGAGCATTGAAGAATTGCTCTGCCGTGGCGTCGCCACACGCAGGATTATAGACGACTAGAAGTGGCATGGCTGGCCATGCCGGCCGTGGTTCAGTAGGCTGGATCTCATGACAAACCGAGCAGGCTCACGTTTAGCGGTGGTGGTGAGTACGAAATGCGGGCCGTCAGTCTCACATCATAGCATGCTGTCCATGCTGCGTCGCAACTTGGTGACAGCCAGATTGTCACGTCCCATCCACACCTATCGAAGAATGTCCTCTAATCCCCCAGATTTCAAGCAGTTCAAGCTGGCACTCATCCAGCTGGGCAGCCCATCTCACCTCGCAGAAAACCCCGCTGCAACAGACATCAAAGATGCGAACCTGAAACATGCTAGGGACATGATTGATCGGGCGGCGAGGAGCACCACTGGGAAGCCAGACCTGGTTGTCTTGCCTGTAAGGCGTTTCTTCCCCTTCGCCCTTCCCAGCATCGTGACCAATTTTAGGAATGCTTCAACTCACCCTATGGTCATGTATACTTCCCTGTGTATGCCGAAACCATCGGCTTTACACCCGGGCAAGAATATGACACCACGAAAACTCAGAGTCAGAGCGTCAGAGTCCTCTCAGAAGCAGCGTCGGCAAACAGGATCTGGCTCATTGGGGGTGCGTCGATCTCTTGGCGTTATTCGACTAATCGATGTGATGATGAAGTAGGTTCGATACCTGAAAGGGATGCAACTGACGGCAAACTCTACAATACTTGTATCGTTTTCTCACCAGAAGGCACGACGTGATTGCATGCTTCACGTTTGTCGTTTACACGTCTGCTAGGCAAACTCGTAGCGACGCATCGCAAAGTCCACCTATTTGACATCGACATCCCAGGCAAGATCACATTCAAGGTGCGTGCGCTGCTCTCTCAACGGTGGCTTGCATTTAATTGGGTAGGAGAGCGAAACGTTAACGGGCGGTTCTTCTGCGACGTTCTTTGATACGGGTATGGAGTTCAAAAGCTTGGATCAGATGACTACGACAACTGACAATAGATTTCGCGCGCATCGGCCTCGGAGTTTGTTACGATGTGCGCTTCCCAGAGCTTGCCATGATCGCTGCACGAAAAGGTTTGGGGTAGTGTATCAGCGACTAACGGCAAACGCTACATTCTCGACATTGTTTGACAGGGTGCCACGTCCTCATCTATCCCGGGGCCTTCAATACGACTACGGGACCCCTTCATTGGGAGCTGCTCCAACGAGCTCGGTAGGCAGCCGCAGAGGTGTAAGTATAATCGAGCTGACGCAATGGTTTACGCAGGGCTATTGACAATCAAGTCTTCTTTTCGATGTGCAGCCCCGCACGGGATCCGACGGCGAGTTATCAGGCAGTGAGTCATTTTTTGCAATGTGATTTTATGTTCTGACGGTTACACGTTGTGGCAGTATGGCCATAGTATGGTAGTCGATCCATAGTAAGTGTGCTATTGAGAGGAATACAAATAGCTGACAAGAGATAGTGGGAAGGTGCTTGGGCGTGCTGAAGAGTTCGAGGATATCCTGCACGTTGACATTGGTGAGTTTTGCAGAGATTGGACAGGGCGAATGTTCAATATCTGCTGATAGATCCCCAAGCATATCATTCCGCGAGAGCAGGTATACCTGTGACGACCCAGCGGCGATTCGATGTGTATCTGGACATTAGCGGTGCCCTTTGATTCCACTGTATCGTAGAGAGCATGTAGTAACGTACGATGGCTTCCAAATGCGGATGTGTAGAAACTTCCAGGACATTCCACAGCTTTCTCGTACAGCATGGCAGCCTAACAAGCTAAAGAGGCCCACCGCCGCTCGTTGCTTTCCTCCACCCCACTCTACCATGGTTAGAGAAACGTTAGCCAGCTCCCTTTGGCTGTTCCCTTCGACTGACTCGTTTTACTTATAGGAAGTATTACGATCTGCTCGAGGTGGCTCCCGATGCCTCGGAGAGCGAGCTCAAGAAAGCCTATAGAAAAAAGTCAGTTTTTTTGTTATTGTCCCTCAACTCGTGCTCACCTCTCTCAGAGCGTTGCGACTACACCCAGACAAAGGCGGTGACCCCGAGCTGTTCAAGGAGGTGACACATGCGTACGTCCACGTTCATTCCATGTTCTTCATCCACTAATACATCTCTAGATATGAGGTTCTAGCAGATCCGGAGAAAAGAAGTATATATGATGCTCGCGGAGAAGCTGGTCTTTCAGAGCAGGGCGGAATGGGTGGCATGGATCCCCAGGCTAGTCGTGTCTACCTCCCCGCTCTACTCCTTGACGCCATTATTCGTATTCCAGGATCTCTTCAGCCAACTCTTCGGTGGCGGTGGCTTCTTTGGTGGCGGTGGCCGTTCGCCAGGCGTTCGCAAGACCAAAGACCTTGTTCACCGAGTCCAAGTGTCGCTCGAGGATCTTTACAAGGGCAAGACTACCAAGCTCGCTCTCACGCGAAATGCTCTTTGTTCAAAATGCAACGGCAAGGGTGGCAAAGAAGGTGCCGTCCGCACGTGTAACGCCTGTAACGGTCGCGGTGTCAAGATCACTCTTCGTCAAATGGGGCCCATGATCCAACAAATACAGTCTGGATGTGAAGACTGTAATGGGACTGGAGAGGTCATCAACCCCAAAGACCGTTGCTCGAACTGCAAGGGCAAGAAGGTTGTGCCGGAGAAGAAGATCCTAGAGGTTCATATAGACAAGGGCATGAAAGGCGGTCAGACAATCGTCTTCACAGGGGAAAGCGATCAATCGCCGAATGCTCAGTCTGGAGATGTCGTGATCGTTATAGATGAAAAAACTCACGATAGGTTCAAGCGTCAGGAAAGCAATCTCATAACCGAGCTCGAGATCGACCTCCTCACCGCGCTTGGTGGTGGTGAGGTTGCGATCAGACATCTTGATGACCGGGCACTACTTATTCGATTTTTACCCGGGGAAGTCGTGAAAAATGGTACGTCGTCGCTTCCATGCCATATATTCCCAATGTTGACTCTAATTCTATCAGATTCCGTCAAGGTCATCCGGTCACAAGGCATGCCATCTCAACGGCATCATGAGCCTGGTGATCTCTACGTCAAGTTCACTGTTAAATTCCCCGATACCATCCACCCCTCCAAAGTTGCTTTACTTGAGCAGGCTCTCATCCCTCGCACTCCCGTTCCGACTTTCCCCAAGAGCATCCATATTGAAGAAGTGGATCTCGAGGAACCTGATGTACGTTCGAGAGCTAGCGCCATGGCGGACGATGCGATGGATGAGGACCACGACGGCGAGCCTCGGGTACAATGTGCAAATCAGTAATTTCTGGTCAACGAACATCTGTCGCTTGATATTTGTTGTTGTCACTAGGGTACCCTGGCCGTTGCTCACTGTCTCCTCATAGATTCACATACATCCCTTTGTTACATCCATGGTAATTAATATGCATTAATGGACGTTCTGAGGTATGATAAAGTCGGGAGATGCACAGCTATTACTACGAGGTAGTATCCCAGCGAACCTGAGAGCAAGCCGAGATGAGAGCTCAGAAGGGTGTTGGATTAACGATGCCTTACCTCTGGGCTAAGCTTGAAGCCCTCATAACCCTTTCGACTAAAGAAGCTAACCTCGATTTCGTTCTCTGGACTCAGCAGGTGATTGACGGATTGGAGGACCAACCCCACAGTACACTTACCGAAACCAACATCCGCCAGAATCTTGTCGTCATCTTCCAGGATCCAATCATCGTGGTCCAGATTGATGATTAAATTCGTAGTCTGGCAAAAAACAAGCGTGTGGGAGATGAAGGAGTGGGTTTCCAGGACCAACTTGCGCACCTTTGCACCATGTGCCTTTGTATAGAGCTTGAGCGTGTCTGCTTGACATCGAGCACAGGAGATGACATGGTGAGGCGGGGTACGAACCCAGAACAGCATTACGGTAAGGTCTCCAGGCAGGTCCGGTCTGGATAGCTGAATTGAAGGTGAGATCGGTTGGAGGATGAGAGCGATGAATGATCGCGACCTACCTTGGCGAACAATTTCTTTCAGGCCACCGACGGTCGTAGTCTCGAGGTTGAGTTTGTGGAGGACGAGGCTGCGCTGCGTGCGGTATTCAAAAGACTTGATCACACGGACGGTGATCGTGGCCTCCGTCCGTGGGATCGCTTCGTTGGCCAATACCATCAGGGAGTTGGTTAGCCGATGGGACTGCACAGCTGTAGGACTCGGTGGCTGTACTCGTGATATAGGACTTGTTTGCTGTTGTTGCCAATATCAAGTACTGCACATACCATCATCCATGAATACGAGCACATCCAATGGCCACTCAATAGACCAGCTACAAGTCGAGGCATCACGAGACATTCCAAAAGACCCTAGGAAACTCACAAGTCTGAATGAAATCCTGTCGTGTCTGTCGTGGCACCAGTCCGAGGAAGCAGCTCTTTCCAATTCCCTTGCTGGATTGCTTTCCGACCGCGCGTCCATAGCGGATTCACTTCACCGGCTCGAAGCACTTGTTCCTCATCTGGATGACCTATGTCTTGAATCCGAACAGCTTACGAGGAAAGTTTCCTCTACAGCGACAACAGCAGATCGAGTTGGTGGGCGAGTGAGGGCTCTTGACCAGGAGATGAGTCGTGTCTCGCAGGCAGCCGAACGAGTTGGACAAGTTATGGAGCTCAAGGTAATTACATGCTATGCTCAAAGACCTTGTCTGGTTTACGCTCTTCAAGTCCTCCCTTTCTCAATTACAGACTTGCATTGAACACCAGGACTGGGAGTCGGCGACTAGGCAATGTGCTCGTGCTATGTCGCTGCCCATCGAAGTTATTTCTGGCCCTTTCGCCGAAACTTCCGTGGTAGAGTCCTTCTCACAACTCCACTCATACAAGGATTAAATCTCCATACCCCAGCCGACTGCGGAGAATCATCTCCCTCCTGCCCAGACACTTCAAGCTGCGAGAGAACAGCTCCTATCAGTATTTCTCAATCGATTTACACAGGCATCACGCTCTCGTGATGCAGCCGCGACGAGCCGTTACTTCAAACTATTTCCTGCGATTGGTTGGGAAACCGAAGGTCTCGAGGCATATGCATCGTTTGTTGTCGACTTGGTGCGGGTAAGGGCGCCTACTTCTGTTAAAAGTAGGACTAAGTATATGTTCTTCGTCTGCAATTTGCTGAACCAGAGCATCGACAGCCTCATCCCCACTGTACTACGTCACTGTTCTGACTGCACTGTTCGAAGGTGTCGCCATGATCATAGATCAACACCAACCCATCGTAGAGAAGTATTACGGTGCAGGGAATATGCGAAGTGTGATCAAGAGGTTGCTGGAGGAGTGTGATCGAGTGGTCCGAAACACGCTTGAAGCCTGGAGGGAGGATCGATCAATCAAGAGAAAGGTTGGAGTTTTCCCGCTTCCATGTCATCTGACTGAGTTCAGTTCGTCCCAGTTGTCGGATATCTCAAATTCGACAGTTCCATTGTCTGCTTCGCGAAAACAGTTTTCGACTACTGTAGAAGTGGATGAAGTCGATCCACGTGAGATTGACAAGACATTATCTGAGATCGCGGGCATGAGTGGTCGGTGGAACTTGTTCCGAAAATTCCTGGTTGAACAGTTACAGGTATGTGCCCATACTGAACGTTCGCCGTTAGAGTTTCTTCACGATAACGACCTAGGAAGAAGAGGTAGATGTGGACGGGGGAGTCGACTCCAAGGACCAGGACCTGCCGCCTATTTCTGGATTTTCTAGCCCCAATGTTTGCTCTCCGTCGCTCACCGAACCGGTTGCGCTGTTGGATGCGACGTCCTCCCAAAAAGAATCCGAAGAGCTATTGAGTTCTTGTTATATCCCTATGGAGATCTGGTATATCCGCACGATCATTGACAAGGTCTGTCTTTGAGACCCGTATTACAGAATATGCACACTAAGCAAGCACAGGCTCAACGCCTCTCCAGCCCTGATTTCTCTCAAACCCCTGCAATTACTACCACCCCAGATGATGTATTTTATATCCTGAAAACCGTATATACGCGCCTATTGTCAACAGGTTCTCTCAGGACCTTAGAGCGGACCACTGACCGTCTGAGAGACGTACTGGATTACGATTTTGCAGGCGGTATCAAGAAGAAATTGGATGATGTTTACCGCGGCGGCACAGGGGTTCGAACCGAGAAGTCAGAGAAAGAGAGTCGAACAGCATTTTTTGTGTGTTTGATTGTCTTCTCTGAGTGGGTCGCGCCTAATCCGTCTTCAAAGGTACTCCTGAACGACCTCGATGTATCTTGTTCGCATACAGAAAGACTCACGAAGGACTTGGTTTCCCAGCCTGCCATCACGCAGCTATTCCTCGACTCTGAACAGTCACGAGTAAAAGCTATCATAGCAAGTTTGCTTGCTTCCACGACTAGATTCAAGACAATCTTAAAGGTGATCTTTTTGCATGGCATCGTAGCAATGATCTAATAAGCTTCCTAGGCTGGTATAGACCAGTTATTCAATCAGTTGATGAGACCGAGGCTGCGGACTCTAATACCCGACGTCTATAAAGACGTTTCTTATGTTCTGGATGAAGATGGGTATGCAACTGCAGAATACCAGGATATTGTTAGGAAACGGTTCATGAAAGTGTGGGAGGGGTTAACAGACGGGTACAAGGTCAGTTATACGATTTTTATTAGACTGACGCTTACGACGAAGAGCAGGATGCTTGTACTGAAAACAATTATCGCATTTTATTCGGTCTCGCTCTTGATGCTATTGTCCGACCATGGGAAAAATACATTCTGACCTTGCGCTACTCTGAGGCATGTTTTTGGTGTCAAGTTTTTTTTTTCCTTGCTGACACTTCCACTAGTTGGGCGCGATACGCTTTGACCGCGATCTCCGTTCCATAATGGCAAATCTGTCCTCACAAACGACATTCGGGGACATTCGAGATAAATTTATCCGCCTTCAACAGATATCCTCGCTGCTAAACCTCGATAGTGTAAGTTCCAGTCTACCACTATGATCAGGCCCACTAACCTCATGCTGGACCAGGACGAGGATGTTGAGTCATTCTATAGTGGATCTGGCATTTCTTGGACACTCAGCATGCAGGAAGCTAAGGATATCGTCAGTTTGAAGGCTTGAGGCTCAAACAATTGCGGTGATTCAACTTTGCTGTGCCGGTTCTGAGCACTGGCCTCATAATTCACTTCCTGATCCTGGCAAATCCATTTGGACCAGAATGAAATGTATATACATAGCACTCCTGGTATCATATACCATCGTTCGAAGGTGTAATGACCAATTACAGATATCTTGCAGGATCTGCTCTTCATAGCTGAAGTTTCCAGAAGCCAAAACCGCATCAATATGATTTATGTAGTATCAATAGCGCCAAAGTTCGAGTCATACGACAATCGGAAGAAATCCGCGAGTAACCATGTGTTCAAATCCATTCCGTAATGGGTAAGAGCAGAGAATAGCGTACTGGAGTCAACCGCGACGCAGAGCATCCAGACGTGCCTGGAGGGAGTCCTCATCAGCGATAGCAGCATCACCACCTTGGCGGTCGTCTCCGTGATGAGATGGGCCAGTTGTTTCCCCTATTGCTACCGGTTTACGATCCTCAGTAAGGGGTGAGGATATGGCACCGAGTCCAGTTGGTGCCTCAGTAAGCTATAATTCCATTGTGTCAGCGAGTGGTTCACCAAGTCGGCAGGTAATCCGTACTTGTTGCGAAAGGTCAACGCCAATTTCATCGAGGACCTGCCTCAAGATCTTATCGCCCTCCTCTTCGTCTTCAACTTCATCATCCATCACGTCGTCTACAGCGTCCGACATCATCTCTTCCTTCATATCCATCATCGAGCTCTCTTTCTCAAAATCATTCATGATTTTCTGGATGGCTGGTAGATTGAGACCACGGTTCATAGAAACCATAGCCTTCCAGTCAGCAGCAACTGTGAGGACTAGCAGGTGTCGACGCGAATGGCGGGACGTACTCTTGTCGCTCCACGCATGGCCTCTGCCATCTGTTGATTGCTACGAAGAGCTTGTATCCTCAACCCAACGGCTTGTAGCTGCGTCCTCATCTGATAGAATTTCTGAATGTATCTCCGGGTACGAACGAGATCCTTTGCCATGACTTTGCATGCATTCTACTGAGAGAATTGACGAAAGTGACTTGAAGTGCTGGAGGTCACATACCATCTGACCAGCCTTGGCGCTCTTCTTTATATCTATGACGAGTTTCTTCTCGCTTTGCTCAAGCTTTGAGCGCTCTCGATCGAGCTCGCGTTGAGCCTTTGTGAGAGCTCGTTGGTGTTGACGAAGCCGTTCGGCAGGAGTGACAGTCCTGCCAAAGAGAGTTTCCTGTGATGAAAATTAGAATGTTTCGCTGCATTCCGGCTGGACATACAACGATGTTCATGACCGTCGACGTTGAGTGCAGCAAGTGCTGCGTCCGGCCCTGACCACGCTGATATATTAGCATGTACGAGTCACGTTACCTACCGTGGCACAGCACGGGATCTGCCGATTCGGAGATTGAATATGTCCAGCCCCGATGAACCTTAACCTTCATAAATCTCATCGTACACAATCACCATCTTCGAAAAGGCCACCCTACCACCATGGTATGTTGAGAGTACTCGCACCCATCCCTATTTCTGACAACGCTTGCTAGCCTCTCGCAGTTGACCTTTTGCACCCCTCCGCTGAACATGAAAGGAGACAGCACAAGCTGAAGCGTCTCGTACAGTCGCCTAACTCGTACTTCATGGATGTGAAGTGCCCAGGTCTGTTCCTTTCCCTACCGTCCCCGAAACGAAATTTTATGCTCACATATATTCCGGCCTGTAGGTTGTTTTGCAATCACAACGGTTTTCTCGCATGCGCAATCAGTGGTTTTGTGTGGGTCTTGTGCAAGTGTCCTATGTCAACCCACCGGTGGAAAAGCACGGCTGACGGAGGGTTGGTCATGCATGATTGTCTGCCAATGCACACCGCTGATACCACGCTGCACATAGGGTCCTCTTTTCGTCGGAAGAACTAAAAGTCGTCGCTGCCTTGCCGTCTTACCCACACGCTCGCTGTCGCATTGCCTGCACGTCCTGCATCGGTCCCACATTGCTCTTTCTTACCTATTCTCATGTCGAAAAAGTGTGGATTATCGTTGAGGCCGAATATTAGTATCCACTTCGCAAACCGCACACGATGAGATGTAAATCTACACTGGGAAGTTGAATGTGTATCAAGAAGAGTTGGATTACGTAACCACTGCGGCTCCGCAAGATCACAGACTCGGACTGATTCTCACTTGCAAGTTGCCGATGGACTTGAACCCGATCGGCAAGCATTGTGCCCTACAATCATGCAATGTCCTGGACTTCCTGCCCATTCAGTGCAGTTGTTTGCAGTGGTTCTGCAAGCTCCATATCTCACCTGACCTCCACGACTGTCCCTCCCTGTACCAGCATTCATCCGAACCATCGTCTTCTCCAGTGCGTCCCAAGTGCGCCTTTGTAGGGTGTAACAAGCCTTCCCTTGCGGCTGGGCCGACCGCTGTCGACTGGGCACAGGAGAGCGAATCCTGCGACGCGGTCCCAACGGGCTGTCCAGGATGTCAGCTGTCTTTCTGCGTCGAGTGGGTTCGCAAACGCTCCGTTGCGTCTCCCAGATGGCACTAACGTGACTCGTAGTCATCGTCATATGCAGTCTCATTCATGCACTAGCCTTACCGCCGGGAAAGAAGATGCGAAGCACGCGACGGCCCGTGCCATCCTGGCCAAAAAGTTTCCGGGGACTGGCACCCCGACGTCCCACACCCCTATGGTTACGCGCCAGCGCAGGGATCCTCCCGCCGATCCCAAAAAACTAGCACAACTGCAAAAGGTCAATCTCATGAAATTGCGTCACAAGGCGGTCCCTGGAGATCCAAATGGCAGAGGTTCTACGGTACCTGTCGACCAACGCATTCACGTCACTGTACGTCTTGAAATTCCCGGTCAATCAGCAAAAGAATCCGCTTTGTGGTTCCGAAAGGTAATGTAGGTTCTCGTCGCGCTTTCATTCTCCAACGTATCGTAGACGACGATCACGGGCAAGGCCCTGGACCTGGTCGTTCAACACTTTGGTCTGTCATATACACCTACCGTAGGTTTTCTATGTCAGGGCAATTCGGTGATTCTGAATTTATCTATACATCAGACACTTCATCTGAAGCAATCGTCTGCAGAAGTCGGGAGCCGTGTACTACAGAATCATTTAGAATTATCGAGTCAGCTAGAGGATGGATCAACAGTCGTGCTGACCGATTCACGGTCAGACGGATAATGGTACTGACTTGATAAATCCCACACTCGTCCACATGTCTTTCCGCCTGTTACCATCAAGCAGGTTGTTGTTTGTCATGTCTTCCGAAGAAAAAGTGCTGATATTATCCGAAGAGAGGAATACATACATAATGTAGAGGGATAGCAAACGCAGTGAATATCGACAAGCGAAAAGAAGACTAGTAAAGCAGAAAGATCCTCTATGCGACAAGGGCAGCTAACCGGCGGAGATGAGGCACGTTGAGGTATGCTGGAACATACGTCTCAAGCCCCGAAACCTCACGAGGATATGGAGGCTCGTATGGTCCGACTTCTTCTGTTTCGGGTGAAAGAAGGAGATGATCATTACGATCGTTTGCTTGCACTCGAGAGGCAACAACGCGCAGGATTTCAGGAGAGATAGGATTCTGGAAAGAGCCAGGTATGATCGGGCTTTTGGATCGATAAGAAACACTAGACCAACCTCGTATTCTGCAACGTAGTAGTTGGTACACATCCTCTGTATTTGCATAGGGCTGAGCATCCAGCAAACGTCATATATAATCTCGATGTCGGCGGGTGTGGCCTGTCGGGTCAAGTTAGGAACATTCCTCAAACGGTGGGTCAGATTCACTGACTTTTTTCAGTTGCAACAACTTGATAGCTTGCATCAAATGTTCGAGGTGAAGTGTCCCCTCTGGCATCTCATGCGATTTGCACCATTCCTCTATCCGTGTGATATTGTACTGAATCTGCATGGCTATCAGATGGACATAAATTTAACACCGCATCCACGAAAACCGAAAACACGGCAATATACCTCTCTTCCAAGAGGAAAAGTTTCTCCTCATCAGCAGATCATTAAAACTCGTGACACCTGTCAGCTTGAGTAGTTCAGTGAGGACTTGTTGCACCACCGAGTCCTCCATATAGTAACTCTTTAGGCTCTTCCAAATCTTGTTTAGCAGGTTCAGGATATCATCCATACTGAAGGCTGGGTGACTGTTCGTATTAAGGATGCGATTGAACAATCGTCCACCTCCGTCACTTGTGGTGAACCCTGGAAGAGACTGGCTCTCAATCAAAGCAGGAATTACCATCTTGGAAAGGCGTTTCTTGGTCTCTTGCATCCAGGTATGGTAGATATTATACTCGAGGCTACCAAGGTCATGTTTCACCACGGTAACCAGACGTTCGTAGTCATTCCAGTCGAATTCGCGGACGGCGTTTTCTTCCCCCGGACCAATGCCCTGTAGCATATCACTTTCGGCGACGCATATGAACGAAAGCATCTCATGAACGTTAGAAAGCCAGAAGATGCCTGGGATAATGGCATCCTCTCCATTGAAGGACTATAAAGAAATTAGAAAGGGTCTCAGATGAACGAAAGAGAACCAACCATAACATGTGCTTGGATGGCCTCCATGACGTTCGCCAAGAAGCGCTCGCTTTCCGGAATAAGGCCATACTTCCACATCTCGTTCGTGACAAGACTGATGAGATTCGCAGGGAAGAGAATTTCCTTCACCGCAGATATGTTCGTCGTGCTGGGTGCCGGAATCTTGAGGCCTCGAATTAGTCCTACGAGAATGTCTTCGTCCAAACGCTTAATATCCTGCATAAGTCTAATCTTTTCTTCCGCCAGGTCATCATAACTGCGAAGATCGGCCATGCGGTCGGTCCGTACTCGCAGAACGTTATCCTCCCCATTATATGCGACAGAGACCGCTCGTTGGCTAAGAGCTTGGCTCCGTTTAACGTCAATCATCATTTCACCCGAGGATGTGCGGTATTCGGAAGGGCTGAGCTGAAGGACACCTGCAGAACTGTGCCTTCGTTGATGGCGATTGGGATGGAGGGGAGGGGCCAATGAAACACCATTGACACCAACCGCGTCGGGGATGCGAAGGGCAGGTATGAAAGTGGGGGATGTCGGGGGCTCACGAGTACCTCTCGTCAGAGCATTGTACGCATTAGCACGGTTGAGTTGCTCGCGCAGACTGCTAACTTCACTCTTGAGAGTAGCAATGATAGAACCGTCCTCCGTGGATCTCATCGGCGAAGCAGCAAATGCCTTCTCTTGGGACTGCAGCAGAGTAGCTTGAGCGAGCACTTCGTTGGTCAACTGCTGAATCGTTTCCTCCTTCTCAGCTGCTTTAGCAATTGCATCTTCCAGGCGTTTCTCAACGTCAGCTTTTGTCTGGAGGAGCTCCTCGCGCCGAGACAGCTCAGCCTCTGCGGTCTGTAATGCAGTCTGGAGAGACCTAGCTTTGGCGTCCGCTTCCTCGTGTTTATAACTCCATTGCTGCATTTGCTTCTCAAGTTCCTCAAGCTGGGTTTGCAAGGCTTTCTTCTCTTCCGTCCGCCTCTGAAGCGACTGAGTAAGTTCTACCACTTTATTCTCGAGCCGGTAGGAGATCTCCTTGAATTTTGACACCGAGCGCGCTTCGGCCTTGAGGATTTTGAGTTGTTTCTTGGCGAGGCGCCGTCTGACACAAGACTGCAGGTAGACTATATGGCCGGTTTCAGATCGGTATGAACGGCGGTACAGTCTGTATAACATCAGTTGGCATGCTAAACGAGCCAAAGTAATGAAAAAACATACACGCCGCGGAACAGGGATTGCAACAGTACAGCTGCGTGCAGTGCCCTCGCCTCCCTGTATGCTCGTTGTGCCTGTACACCACGGACGCCTGAATGTACCATGTTAATCAGTGGGCTAACCCCAGCCGCAAGGATCCAGAACTTACGGCTCTGGACGGCAATCACTGCTTGGCGAACTTGGAGGAACATCGACCTTTGAAGGAAACGTCGAACACCAGCTTGTAACCTCTTCGCAGCAACATTCCTGCGGATGCTCTCCACAAGCCGCCTTGCCAAGATACCACGCCACCACGTCTGGATTTTAACGGTAGCGCTACGGAGTCCCTGGTACCTCTTGACAGCCATGCGCCGTCGCATATTCTTTTGAACGATGGTGACGAGGGCATTAAGTCTTTCAGACCTAAGAGATTCGAGTGCAGCAAGCATACCCGCACGAAAAAAGATTTTGGTAAGACCATTTTGATATTTGTCAGGGTCGCTGATGGTCCTCTCCAAGATCAGCGAGCAGAGAGGTTCAAGCTCTAATCTTTGTATCATGGGTTGCCAATCTGCTGAAGGAATGAGCATATAATATCTAGGGAACAGATTGAGTTAGGCGTTCGGCATCTCAACAATTACTCACCGCTCCGCGAATTCCTCATAGGTCCACCGAGAAGGGTATCCTGCACAGCTAATACGGATAGTCTCCAGAACACCACAAGCACGAAGCTGGCCCAAGACCTGGGAAGGTACAAACTCCCATGGTTTCTTGGCTTCGTTCGGTTTGATGCATCGGATGTAGTGGACGTTCGTGATGCTGAGCGTGTCCATCAACGTGATCAGGGACGCTTTGAATATCGAGCCTTGGGTAGGCTTCCTGATGGCTGCGCCAGGCTTCCTGGATCCTGCTGCTGCTGTGGTGGACGCTACTAGCGCTGAACGACCTGGATCAGGTATAATTGACGATCGACGAGATCCACCACTGCCGGAATCAGAGAGGGAAGGAGAACCGGGATGGGGAGGATCGCCGAATTTTTCCATCGACTTGACCGAGCCAAGAGCGGTGTCCAAAACTTCTTTCAAGAATGGATTTTTCGTGGTTGCTAGCAGCACCATATGCTCATCTGGAACTGTATCCCTGTTTTTTTCCAAGAACCCGTCAACCTCGTATGTAACATCTAACGCGTAGTGCGCGATCGTGAACGCAGAGTTTCCGAATCGAGGCTTTTTGAAAACGGCACTGTTGGCCGCCTTCAAGAGTTGCGTATTCAGTTTCTGCAGGAAAGAAGCATCACTGCCAGCCGGTAAACGGGATTCTTCATCGAGAAGAGCAAGGACACCAAGCTTGCCCTCGATAATGTCGATACAGGGCTGATTGTCCGAGAAATCAATGAACGTCCAATTGATCTGTTCCTTCATGTATTCTTCCTGTTCAAGTTTGAAGACATGCGAGTTAAACTGCAAACGAAGATGATCAGAACAACCTACAATGACTTTGCTGGGACTCACCTCTTGTTGCAGTTTTTCATTAGCATAGTTGATACTGAATTGCTCAAAAGAATTCTGAAAACAAGATGGTGAACTAGGAACGTCATTGAACGCCAAGGAGAATTACCTTCTGGAAGTGCTCGAAGCCATATATATCCAGCACACCTATGAACATCTCTGCACGCTCGGCAGCGTCACCATTCTCTCCGGCCAAACTTTCGTTGACAATCGCAACTAACCACTCGAATAGGCACGCATACACGAATTTCGCCACACTATCCCTGACTACCGTTGCCTGAGCGGCACTCAGAGCTGTGACGATTTTTTCGGAACGCGTGACGATTTGCTTCTTAATCGACCACTTCTTGAAGTCTGAAAGCGTAACTCCCAAAAACCGAGTAGCCAAAATGAGGGCGGGATCTTTTTCGTCGATGGACGATTCATTTCGAGCCTGGGTAACCTTCACGTTTCCTAGATGTAAAAGAGCCGAAAGAAGTCTAAAAACAGCCCATTGCTTCTCAACACTGATACCGACGGTCGAAAGCGCTTGTTGTGTTGCACGGAATTCCTCGGCATCGTCAACCCCTGCAATGGGTGTCGAAGTAGGTCCTCCTTGTTTCAGGTAGTGAAACTTCGTGATGTCCATGTCTAGTCCGAGGTCTTTCCGCTCCTTCAGTGGGGCGCCCGCGCACAACTGATAGAAGATATGATAATTTCGCTCCGTAGTTGGTTGGAAGACGATGCGCGACCGCTCTAGAAGGTATGTACGGATGCGCGCACCGACGATCTCCGGTTTTCCATCAAAAAGAATCTAGAAGCACAATGCTAGATGCATTGATGTCCAAGCGTTCATAAAAGGATCCTACCTGGATATACTTTCCAAAACGCGACGAATTGTCGTTACGTGTTGTTTTCGCATTTCCAAAGGACTCGAGGATCGGGTTCGTGGCCAGAATCTGCCTTTCTATCTCGCTTGATTCATCTAACGATAATTTTGTTCTGGCCTTGGCTCCGGAGCCAGGTGGATTAACCGAGGCAATATATCGCATAATGAATTTAGCCTGAAGAAGGATTGATACGGACACGGATCCAGAGCCCGGGAACGACCTACCGACTCAGTTTTACCCGCACCACTGCGAGGTTTATGAGACAAGGAAAAAAGGGACGAAAATAGAAGGGTACCTCTCGCCAGATACGATAATAGTTTGACCCATGCCGTCCTTTGCCATGGCAGTGTACGCGTCCTCGGCGATGGCGAAAAGGTGGGGCTCTAATTCGCCTCTCTTACGACCACTATAAGCTTGAATAATTTCTGGGCCATAAAGAGTGACGCGTTGGAAGGGATTGACAGCAATGAGGACGATGCCACTATAGGTGTATATGCTATGCTGGGCATAACGATTGCGGATCGTATGCAATACTGTACAAAGGATTAGAGAAACGGTAGCAAGGAATGAGGTGGAGAGCATTGCCTGAAGGCTCGTTGAGGTGGGAAAGGGTAGCTAAATCATCCGCGGTTTCTAGCAACGGAGGATTGCGCAATGGAGGAAGACCTTCCTTGCCGTCTTTGATGTCCTTTCCAGTGGTATTTATGACAATTTCCTGACGAAAGGAGATGGGGTGGTGAGGATGGAGTGATGGCGAAATCGACGCGTACCCTGCCTCGTTCGTCGAGAAAGACAAGTTTGATGGCGTCGTCATTGCCCTTCGTGACACTTGTGACCTCTGCGGATATCCAAGCCTGTTCTTTGTCCTCGAACCAGACTCTGGTCCCCTTACTGTAGATGTTTTCGGCCATTCAATGGGCCAGTGCCGTGTCGTGGTCGGGAGCGAGTCCTGCCCTTGGCTGGACGATATTGTATGTCACAAAACTGCATTGCCGTGACGTGACTTCCGTGACAGCAGATATTCTCACAGTCACGTGCCTATTTCATTGTTCCATTAGAATCTGGAACAACTCGATCCCTCTTATGAATACAAGCGTGTCGGTCCCACAGATTGGTGGTAACGATTCCCACTATTTTTTTTTTGCTTAGTGTAAATATGTTGTTTGTTCCGTGAACGATCAGGTATTCATAACCAAACGGATGACGGCAAGTTGTTTGTCCTAGCCAAATAGTCCACCGACCACAAAACTCGACGCGCTTTTCTCCACAAAGTCATGTTCTCGCGACCCTGTTCACCAAGTGCAGCGCTGTCCAACCGCACCTTCGTCGCCCAGGTCCTCATTCTCGTCATCTTGTATCCACTGCCATGGAGCTTTCCGCCATTCCAAACCAAAAGATCCATCCCTGAGTCCTTGCTCGGGATGATTTCTAACCCTAAGTTTACAGGTCCAGGGAGCATGTCATCTTGCCTGTATGGGTCACCTGTGGCATGGAGTCGCGCCGCTGACACGTGATGTCTATTGATTATCGACTTGCGCGTTGCAGTGTGGTCGCTCGTCCACTGCCTCCATTCTCTGTCATGAAGCCCTCTCCTCGAGTGTCCTAACAACACCTCTCCGGAACGCATTCATTCTCGGTTCACGACGCACTCCTTCGTCCACGCACGGACAAGTATCCCCTTTGTGTCATCTCGGGATCCCTTGACGTCCGGTAGACGCGCAACGTACAGAAAGCGAACACTTTCTCTGCGTCCAGCCAGCGTGCAAAAAGGGCAAGATGATACCGGACGAGCGAGATACTACGCGGGACGGGGTGATTCGCGGTCTCGGACATGAATGCTAGAGATGTGTCGCGGTTTTCTTTGACGTGGCTGTGGGGCTGAGCGGAGCGCGCACAGGCTATGGACTGCAGTAGCCGTCTGTGTCACGCAACATGGGCCACGTACAGAGCACTTCTGCTCACACTGCCCATTCGTCGTATCCGAGTTTCTACTTTACCACGAAATGCCTTCGTTCGTGTTGACCCACATTATTCAGGCCCACGCACGTGTTCCCCAAGACCCAAGTCTCTGACTTTTCCCATGAGCTGAGGCAGGGCCTTAAAAGGCTAGCATACAGCTATACCCTGGTGTCTTCAAGTCTTGGTTGCGCGCCATGGGCTGTGCCGAGCTCTTGCTGGTGTCCCTGGCAACCACAGAGTCTCGGTATTGGAGTCCTCAAACGTCGATGTACGTAGCGAACCCGACATGGTTTCAAGGTGGCTTGCGACGTGGAAGACCAGCTTGGATTACATGTGGCTATTGAATGCGATACGCACAGGAAGCGCTTCTGCTAAATTTGTGCTTGGTTCGCAAAAACTAACCATTATCAGTTTTCTCAGATGCAGCCCTCCCACCCCCATCGTACTTCGACCTCGCTACGTATACCTTTGATTGGTTCCGGTGCGTTGCTGCATGTTTTGTAACTGATCTGCTTTGTCGCCTCTTACGGGCACGGGTGATGTTTCGAGGACGGCATTTTCTGGAATTTGGCGAAGACCTGCCTTCGGTGGTTGTGAACTACTTCTGTGCCTTGCTTTTCGACTTCCTGGCCTGCTTCTGGGCAACATGGCTTCTGGTGTTCTATACAGCGAATGCTGCTGTATGTCCTGTCGTCCTGCCCGCCTAGCTCACTCATGTCTATATATTCGGGGACCAGCGCAGACATCTTGGAGGATTCTTTTCCTCGCTGAAATTGCCTCTTCTATGGGAGAGGCAATAGAGATTCGTTCTCGAGGGCAGCAGGATTAGACTTTCTTTGAGACGAATGTGTGGACGCTTGGATTATCTGACCACGCACAGAGGGGCGGGTAGTGATGACACATCACCGATGTGTTGAACTTGGGCCATGGACACGCACAGAAATGCAACGCAGAGAGTACCCAGCACTTTCGGATCCAGCGAGCCGACGCAGAAGCTTGTTCCTTGCATCACAAGGCCCAGATGAGGCGCAATATGCGTCGCAGAATCCAGTGGCAGTACGTGTGGCGATGCACTTGGTGGAGCGACAACCGAAGTGAGTGGACGTGTGCACCCCCAATCATGCACGGTGTGCGTGTGGGGGATGGGGTCGGAGTGGGGGAAGGATGAAACCTTGGAGACTGGGGCCTGGGCTCGGTCTTGCAATTATCCTAGACGATGATTGTGACCGCTGGAATGACTGGGAATGGGGGATTGGCGAGGCCCTGAACCGCCTGTGACCCAAGTGGCAATCCCGCCAATTTTTTGAGCACGTCGTCCTTGTGACGAGCTAGATGTACAATGTTAATGTACCGTGCGATGCGGAATGTTGACATGTGTTTATCTTTATTAATACTGTCAAGCTAGTGAGAACACCAAATAATAAGTATCAGGACTAGGGCTTGTGATGCCGACCTATACAAGTTGTCAGTAACTACACTGATCCTTGGACGTGTACGCTGTGGCCGACGACGACGACGATGGATGCCTTTTTCAACAGAAAGAGGCAGCGGCCCCGAAACTCGTCTGTTTCAGCCCAGGACTTGGCTGACTCGGTGCCATACGACAAACTGCCCTCTCTGACCCGCACTCCCCTCGCAGTCAGCACTGTCTCTCAGGGTCTTCGTGGTGGCCCAAACACCTCTGTCATATCGGCGCCCCTCACAAATCCTACTCTCACCGCCAACGGCACAGACCTCAACCTAAACTACCAGAATTCGCACCGAGCCAGGTTCGAGAGAGACAAAGGCATCGCTGCACCCTCCCCAGCTAGACCCGATTCATCTTTCAGCACTGCAGACTCGTCCACGCTCTATAATGAGTCTGTCGCCTCTTTACCCGGAAAACGTCCAAAGACACCAACCTCCCACAAGCTGCGTAAGAGCGAAGCCTCCACATCCTCCGGTCGCAAGAGTCCCTCAGGCTCCGAGTTCGGCTCTACCCCCATCCCATCCTCTCCTAGCGTCGCGAGCACCGTGCTACGTGCCCTGCATGCGCAAGATAACCCATCCTCCCGCTTTTCAAGTTCCACAGCTCACTCCGACAGCCACTCTACGCATCTTTCCCACATTTTCCACAAGCCCCCCACCGACGAGTTTTATTTTCCTCGCCCAGAAAAAGAAGAGGAAATAGAAAGCCTTTTTGCCCGTGTAGCTCAGCAGCGCGATCTACCGAACGTGGAGAACCTTTCCATTAATCAGAAGTGGGGTATAGTCTATGCAGCGGAGCAGGTACGATGGCAAGATGAACGGAGCAGAAGCGAGCAGGCTCGCAAACAAGGCGATGCAGGGCAAGCCACCCTATCTGGCGAGGGCTCTCCTGAGTGGTACATACGCAAGTTCTTAGACGGAACAATCACTTCCAAGCAAGCTTCCAGTGTATGGGTCTCTCTACGAGGGCATGAAACGAGGTCAGATGAACGCCACGGCATACTCGGATACCACTCACACTTCTTTTAGCTGGCTCGATAATTTTATTGATCTAAGAGGCACAGCGGTATTGGCACAATCACTCGCGCAGATCAGTCGCAAGCCCAAAAGGTAAGATTGTTCTTCTCCAGAATTTGAATATTTCACCCTTCCTTCTCCAGGAATGCAGCCGATATTCCTTTAGAACACGAAATTGCCAAATGTTTGAAAGTCATCTTCAATAGTACTGTAAGTGGATAGAGCTTTCTTGTCCCACTTGTCTCATACCTTCTGTAGGTACGTGTCCGGGAGGCCGTGAAGGTGTCCAATATTGTCACTCAAATAGTATCCGCCCTCAACTCCCCGCACCTACCCACCCGTCGGACAATCATAGAGGTGTTGTTATCTACCGTTTATTGCAGCAAAGCTTCCCTGCATCTTGTCTTCCACGGTTTAGCAACTCTCAGTCAGGCTAACGGCGACTCGACTGGCTGTTATGATTACTTGTTCCAATCGCTCGAGGGTGTACTCCGATCAAGGGGTAAAATGGGTAGCCTGGTTGGTGCCAGCGACGAATTCAAGCGAATAGGTGGAGACGGCGCGATGTTGGTCGATTACGCTGTGAGGCTATCTCCCCTTCCGGTCTCACCTCCTGTTTTCATAGGCTGGTTTCTAGCTCGTCAATATCGGCCTCATAGTCAACATCTTGGATGTCATAGACGACCTCGATGTTCGCATACATCATCGCACTCTTATGGATTCTGCCGGCCTTCCACGCATCATCGCTCTTTGTCGCGAGCTCGGTATCCCTGCCATGGACAAGCAACTTGACGAACTCGCAGCTATTCTCGAAGAAGACGAGCAACGCCTGAGAGAACGCGAGGAGACCGCCATCCTGGCCAGCTTTTCCAACCCTGAGGATATTTGGAATGCACTATGTGTACGAATGGAGGGTTCGCGTGCAAAAGACTACTTCCTCTCCATGATGCGGCATTTGTTATTGGTCAGGGAGGAGGGTCCACAGCTTGTCTACCATTATCGGCTCCTTGATTCGGTGGTCTCGGATATTGTTATGGACGGAAAACTGGCCACAGCGGAACACAGAATTGGGCATTCAGTGCAACGACTGATTGCTCAGTTGAACGAATCTGATAGGCTCCAAGTGGCAGAGGCCGAGGCCGCCGAAACTCGTGCTTTGGCCCTTCGTCTAAAACTCGAAAAAGAGGTACTTGAAGAAGAGATATCGCAAGGTCATGATGGACTCGTTGGTCAACTGAAAGACAAGGTAGCTCATCTGGAGCAGAAGCTAGTCATCGCCCGAGAAACAACTTTTCGACTCCAATCTCAACTTGAAGTGCAAAAGGCTGGGTATGAGGAACAGATTGCGCAACTTGAGGCCCAGATCATGGAGTTGTTTAGAATGTTGAAAGAGGTTGGAAAGGGGATGGATAAGATCATTGAATCGAACACCGGGCCCATGGACCGGAAGACGCTCATTGACACGCTAAACAGACATTTAGAGCGGACGAAGACAATCGATATTCTTGAGGGCAAGGGCCGGAGGAAGAGGAAAGACAATGGTGAAGGTGAGGACGAGAATGAGGGCTCGGATCAAGACGCAACACCCAGAAAGACTGACATGAAGAGAGACAATTCTGCCCGCGGTCGACCCAACGGGACGACCAAATTCGCTCGAATGTCGACAGCACAAGGTGGTCGGGATTCCCAGTTCATGGACGCAGATGAAGCAGATGTGCGTGAGCAGATTCAACACCAACTGGCTGCTGGCGTCAAAATAGTACGTTTGCACATGGGGAGTTGGATCACTAGCTCATGGCTTGGACAGCTTTCTCCGGAAAGTGGGCATATGGCGAGTCCTCGCAGTATTCGAGGCTCTCCAATGCGGACGAATCGACCCATAGTTGGCGAAGATATCCCTTCTTTATCTCGGATGAATCGTTCTAACAACCTCGTTGTCCCGTGCCCAAACGACTCCCTCGATCATGGTGATCACGACGACTTCTTGCGCGGCGAGGATCATGAAATTGAAAGCGAACTTGGACAATCATCTCACAGTGGGTTTAGTGCACTCACTGATGACACTCATCCTACCTCTGTCAGCTCAGGTGGCAGTTCTACAGAAGGCCCACGTGGTTCTCAACCACAACCATTCTCGGAGCAACTTGTCAAACGGCTCCACGCACATGGGCGTGCACCATCAATGTCAGATGGCGGTGCCACACCACCTCTCCCAACGCTTCCCGAAGAATCAGATTCGACGGACCTTTCATCTTCGCCCCCGCCTCCTCCACCTCCACCTCCCCCGCCCCCACCTCCTCCAGGAGGAAACCTTCCCCCTCTTCCGTCTAAAGACGATACGCATGATGACGCGAGTCCGCCACCGCCTCCACCCGCCCCGCCCCCACCTCCCGTTGGTTTCTTCGGAAACCCATCTTCAAGTGTCCCAATACCGCCCCCTCCTCCACCCGCTCCGCCTACCCCTTTGACAAGAGGAGTCGCTTCTGCTTCAAGTTTTGCCCCCAGCTCTGGTCGTGCGTCCATGCTCATCGGCGCGCGCTTCTCTGTCGCGCTTGCTAACCGCAAAGATATGCCTTACACACCCGGTATTAAGATGAAGCAGCTTCAGTGGGACAAGCTCCCTCATCAACAAGTTGCCAAGACGCTCTGGAGCGATGAGGATACTCAAAAGGAACAGGAAATACTGAAGAAGCTACAGAATGATGGAGTGTGGTCGGAGATGGAGGAGGACTTCAAGGCGAAGCAACTGATGATTAATTTACTGGGTAAGTGGATTTTTTGGGCCCTAGAGAATCAAGGCTATAACCTTTTCACCTGACCTTCCTGACCCTCATCAACAGCTCGACATAAACAAGCTGAGCTGAAGAGCGTTCTTGATCCACAGACCAAGAAACGTGTCGGTACGTATTTCAGTGGGCACTGTCAAAAGTTTACTCGTTTTACTAACACACCCGCAGAAATCCTCATTCAGCGTGTCAAAAAACTGGAACCAGAAGAGATTGCGCAGCGAATACAACAGTTTGATCAGGAAACCTGTACGGAAGTCTTCCTCAGTGAGCTCAAGGGCGTCCTGCCAACTCCTGAGCAGGTAAAGTTCCTAGTGGCAAGCTGTAGTCCTTCAGTGCTCATTTTTTTTTTCAGGTTGGCAAGCTCAATGTGTATCGGAATGCCGACCCCGAGGAGCTCGCTGGCTTGCATCCGTCGGACCGCCTCATGGTCAAGCTCATCCAGATTGAACGACTTGGTCCTCGAATTGAGGGCATGCTTTATAGATGCAAGTTCGAGGAACAATGGCTACTTCTCGATGAGGTGAAAGCATATTCAACATTTCCCGTCACAACAGCTGAGTATCCTCGCAGGGCGCTAGAAAAGTTAGCCAGGCCAGTGAAGCCTTGCTACATGCCAAGCAGTTCAAAGAAGTGCTTAATGTAAGTTTCACGTTCATCAGTAAGCACTGTTGTTGATTACTCTCTAGCTCATCCTCATGGTCGGTAACTATATGAATGGTAGTGGCATCAAAGGCGGCGCATATGGCTTCCGCGTTAGCAGCATCAATAAGGTTTGTGCTGCATTATATTGCCACCATCTAGTGTGCTAATGCCTCTGCGCAGCTAGTGGATACGAAGTCCGTCAATAACACGACTCTCTTGCATTTCCTCGAAAGGACCATTCACAAACACTTTCCTACCATGGCAGAGTTCCTCGAGGAGCTGAATAAACCGGCAGAGGCCTACAGAGGTTAGTGTTGAACACACCTCAACCAGACTTCTGACATCTTGTTTAGTTAACATCCAGGATGTCAGAAAAGACCTTATCGTTCTCCGAGATGGTCTCAAGCGCATACGCCAAGAATTGAACGACCATTACGTCGACATGGTCCAAAACGACGGCTTTAGCAGGCAGATGTGGCAATTTGTTGGTAAGGCCGCTGCGAAGCTGGAGGACCTTATCGATGATGTCAATCATGCGGAGACTACCTTCACCGAGGTCATGGCATACTATGGTGAAGACGACAAGAGTATGACATCAACAGAGTTCTTTGCGATATTCAAGACATTCGTCACATCATATAGAGTGAGCTAGTCCAGAAGCATGAGGGCGAGGCATGAATTATTGACGTCCCTATCTTTTCAGAAATGTATCACCGACAATCAAACGGCAGCCGAGGAAAAGCTCGCGATGGAGAAACGCAAGCAGGCCATGGCAGAGTCAAGGCTACAGAAGCAGAATGCCCACGAACAATCTGGTCCACGAGAAGACAACGCCGTGTTGGACAATTTACTAGAGAAGTTGCGCAACGGAGATACGATTGGACGCAAGGCACGCCGCGCTCGGGTGACCAAACCAGAAGGCAGACCCCCCGTCCCGCTCGTTACTGATAGTACTGCCGACACTGCACACATTGCACAGAATATGTTAGCCGCACTTCAAGCCGATGGCTTTAGTCTTGCGGGCCCACTTTCTTCACCAACATCCGCGACACCGAGACGAAGGACGAGGAAACGGACACAAGGATTAGCGTGCGAGGCTGGAGACTCGCAATCTGAGGTGGCATCGCCTGTGGTTGGATTGCCTGACCTCCCCTCGGTATCGGACTTCGGGCTGGAATCAGAGTCGATCACGGACATGACATGACATTATTGCTCTTATTAGCTGAATGTATGTTTCTATCTGTATTGTATCTGCTTGCATCACTTTCGCCTCATCTACATCTCCGTGCCGTGCAGCGAGCATACCAAACTTTGACTTTGGAATGCAGTCCAGAGAAAAAGATGTTGGGCGAAGTTGAATTCGAGTGTCCTCTTCACCACTCACGAGATGCTATCTTTCACGTTACTGGGTCTCGCCATCGCCCTCTGCAACCTCTCACCCTCTGTGCGGGCACAACCCAATGGTATGGCGGTCCAGATTGAGGCTCTTCAAGCCCATTTCAACCAGTCTGGGCTCGTCCCGGCGGTCCTGCCAAAGTTCACCCCGAGCGCTCTCCTCGCCGTCACCTTCAAAGGTCTCGGCAAGATCGCCGTCGGCCAACCTATATCGAGAGAACGTGGGTAACTCGCCTGACTCTACAGGACACCGTCTCGCCTAACCTAATCCACATGCAGAAGCCGCATACGAACCGATTCTGTCGCTGGCGCCCACCAGTGCGTCCGCGCCGCTGCGTGGCCCGTTTACCATCATAATGTTCGACGCGGGCCCGCCAGGCGCGGACCAGACTCATGGTCAACGACGACACTGGCTCGTCAATAGCGTGACCATCCCTGGTGGGTCGACTGACTCGGTATACGAGAGGGGATGCTGATCGTCGAACGGGAAGCGTCTCCAAATTCGAATGTGTCCTTGGTCGGGGCCGTGGCGGTCACGCGGTACATTCCGCCGAACCCACCTGTGGGGGATGGACCGCACAGGTGAGCCCCGCTTCTGCGCGAAGGGCGGCAGGTGGAAGAATGACGCGTGATGTTTAGATATGTGGTTGTCGCGTTCGCTCAGCCAGCGGACTTCTTGGCCCCGATTGATCTTGCTCACGAGAATTCAGGCGGAGGTACTTTCTCAGTTATGGAATATGCCAAGGTACGTTTCTCACTGTGTTTTGACCAACGGTCAAATGAGCTGAAACGAATGGCGTATTTAGTACACGAAGCTGGACACTATAATCGCAGTGAGCGGCACGTACCTGTGATAAGAGGTGGAGCTGATATGGTCGTGGCAGGCATCCTATTTCACATGTCAGCGGGGTCCCGCAACAGTCACTCTTCCAGCGACGAGCCCAGTAGTTTCTGAGACACTTCCCGGGTGGAAGGGTTCAATTCAGCCCACTGGGGCAATAGCGCAGAAAGCAAACTCGGGTCTGAGCGCAACGCGCAACGCACTGGCCCTGTTCCTCGCACCGATCATGGGACTTCTAGCTTTGTAAAGTGGTGAGATTCGTATAGTACTAAGCCTGGACTCGTGCGTCTTGGATGGTTGTTGAATTGTAGATAAAATTCCTCGAAAAATCGATCTAACACGGGAAGACAGAGGGATAAACCAAAAAGTCACGAGTGGAGAATAGCTATGTGGATAATTCGAGTCGCGCCTAGCTCCCATAGCGCTCCCGAGCCTGCATTGCGATAAAAAAAGTGAGAATTTGCGGTATGATGTCGTCGTCTCTGTCCCCTGAAGTCCTATCGAACTTACCGCGTCCTGGGCCATGTGCACATAACCTGCGTAACCTTCAGCATATTTTCCAAACTCTTTGGCCTTACTGGCGCCAAGGCCAACGCCTTGTGCGTATATGGCTGTCTGGCTGTACAGCAAGTTAGCGAATTGTGCTGAGAAGAATCTGGAAGAATGGTTACATTGGGTCAACACGACCATCACCATCAGTACCCAAACCAGAACCCTCTTTCCAGCCCATCATTTTTAAAAGCTTATTGCCAACGTTATTTTCGTCCTTGCCGGGAGCAATGGGAGCAGGAGGCGGAGAGGGAGGCGGAGGAGGCCCCTCTGCAAATCGTTTCTTCTTGGAAACTGCAGTCATATTTTCAGGTAACGGGACGTCTGGTTGGTTGTGCATAATCCGGCGTTCGGATGCACGATCGCGGTACTTGGGCTGTTCAGCTTCAGCTGCTTTGGCAGAAGCTTTTCGTGCAGCTTCCACTTTCTGGCGTGCGACCTCGCGCAAATTCGCGTCTTTGAAATTCCTCTGTTGCGTTTAAACGGGAGACGTATTCAAGAAGTAGGGTAGAAAAGACAGCCGTTAGTCCAATTTGGTAAGCAAGCATGGAAAACGAAATGAGGAAGCGAGCCTTATGGAGATCTGATTCCTTGTTGTGACGTTTGAGCTGGTCCATGTTTTTGAACTGTCTTGCACAGAGTAGACATGTTATCGCATGTGTATCAGAGAACTCGAATTCAGCTTCCACCGGCTCAGGAGTTGTTGCTGTCGACGGTCCGTTGGAGACTACCGAGGACTGCGAAGTAGACGCCTGGGAAATTAACGGGTGTATACAGGCCGCCTCAGCGCTTGGCGCCCCGATTTGAACCCTAGGTACCGAAGTTGGACCTTCCTTGAGTTCTTCTTGAACTTGGTTCCATTTCTGAATGTTGTTGGCAGTCTAGACACATTGTAAACTATCATGACGTTGGCGACGTTCCGACTTGATTCTACCTTTTTACTGGCAATCAATGGTGCAACCTTTTTAGCTGCGGTGGCTAAGTTGGCGTGAGTGAGTGAGAACCAGAGTACATTGAAAAGCTAGAAACCTTTGTCGTCTTCAGCTGCAGGCTCTGGCCCCATCTCTTCATCACCAGGGTCAAATTCTTCTGCAGAGAATCCCAAGGGTAGCGAAACAGGTACTTTCGATCCCGAGAGTGACACCAAAGGCTTGCTACCGGCTGTCCCTGCCCTGAAATTGAGTGTGACCGGTTTGTCAGAGACTGGCAATGCGGATGGTGCCGGTGGTTTCTTCAACGGGTCATCTGGAATATTTTAGATCATCATGAAGTACGTATAGCGCCGTAGACGTACCCTTTGACTTCTTCTTTTTCTCCTTTTCCTTGGGAACACCTGCCGCCGTTGCCGGGGCTTGCGCTGCAGCCAATTCGTCTACCTTGAACTCCAAGACAGCAACGGTTGCTGACTCATCCCAGTACTTGACAAAGGTGTTTTCAACACCACCAAGGTTCAGAGATGACGTGATAGCGGATTCGTCACGAAGCATGTAATCTGTGACTGGCTGAAAAGAATATGGGTGTGCAAATGAAGCTGCAACGGGTTTGTCGGAGATACGAAAGCCAGAGGGATGGATCTGTGGTGACATGGTGTTCGCCAATACTGTGGATGCGGTCTAGGTTGCATAAGCAAGATAGTGTTACCACCACAGCAAATGGATGAATACCTGGATATCCACGAACTCAACAAAGGCAAACTGGAAGCTGGCCAACGTCACTTTGTCTTTAATGAGTATAATTCGCTTCATGCCCTTGTGACCCTCCTTCCCTAGTCCCGCGGAACCCATCATTGCTTGGGCGATGGCCTGGGGGCCGGAGAGAGGGTCCAACCCACGGAAGAGCAACACAGCAGCGGGTGCATTGCCAATGTCACGAGTCCCATCGTTGGCATTTTGCCGACGGCCTTTATCGTGAGGTAATGCACTCTGTGAATAATCGATTTTTACCCTGCGACCATTGTGTGGAGTGCCCATCTCAAGTGCTTTGTAGAAAGCAGCTTTGGCGGAAGCACCATGCGATGCTGGTGGCGGGACTTGGATGAATGGAAATAAAGGGTCGACGAACGCACGAGCGTGTTCTACGCTCGCGAATTGAGCGAAGCCGAAACCCTTGGAAATACCTTCAAAAATCCAATAGTCACCCACGTCAATGCGCTATTCGGTATACAATATGAATGGGCAAGTGCCTGATGATCTGTCTCTTATGATGGTGACGGTCTCGATGTTGCACCCGTTTCCAGAGAGGTAAGCCTGCAGCTAAAGTATGAAGATGGATTCAGCTTTGTATCGAAAGACATGTAAAGTATATCGACAAACATCCGCCTCAGAGAAATCGGGGTCCAGGCCCAGGAAAATGACATGCGAACTGGGTTCGCTTGGGACCAGGCGCTTCTTACTATGGAAGCCCTTGCTGTGCCGGTCATCATTGCTGTGGTCGGGTGCCGAGTCGTTATGCCTGCTCAGATTGGACTGACTGTAACCAGATTCATAAGCGGGTTCATCATATGACTGTGCGTCATGTCCCTGTGATGAATGTGATCCAGTGAAAGGGGGACAAATGGCGGAAGACAAACCCCGTTGTTATATTTTCTGCGTTTACCGTCGCCGTAGTAGTCGTCTTCCCGACCTCGCACATTTCCTCTGCTGTCCGTTGGCCAATAGCCTTGGTCATTCCAGTAATCTTTGCCCTTGTCCCAGTCACGGTTGTAGGCCATCGTTGTCAAAGAGTGAGATGATGGTGGTCAGAGAACGAAGTTTGGTCGGTGACTAGTCTGCAGCATAATCCCGTTCGACCAAACAAGGCACAACAACGCTCTTAGACTTGACAACGACTTGGAAATGGCCGCTGCGAGTACGTCCGGGCACGTTCCCCATGTCGCTACAATGCTGACGGACGAATAACCATCCTCCAGGCTACCTCAAGGTGCACAAATCAACGTCTCTTCTTGATTGCATCTCGTTTACCGGTCATTTCCAGGTTGATCCTGCTATTGAGCGATGGAACCGCATGGTGCGTGGTTCTTGACATGTATACTCAACGGAGACCGTGTTCAGACAACCACGCAGCGCGAAGATGCGTACAAGCACTTTAGGTTCACCCCCCGCACCACCTTGATCTCGTTGACCGGCTTCGTGTTCGTTCCCGGAGCAATCTATTACCTCGCATCACAAACGCATGTAAGGGCCGCATAACTCGTCTACACTCGTGGCTCACTATACTTGGTGCTGTAGCTCAAGTACAAATGGACGGGTAAGCGGAGAGGCGAGTCTCTCACTGAGCAATGAGTGTTCGAGGATGGATGTATGCTTGATGCAATGTCACCTTGCGCTCGTCATACTGTCGGTATGGATATACCGTCTAAAACCTCTTGCAGAGTTCTATGGCGACTTTGCAACCCCCACCAATGATGGTGCTTAGAAGCGCATGAGCCGGGGCCCGTTGTGAATGATGCTCGACTGCAGTATCCAGATGCTCGAGCTCATCGTCTCGAAGCTCTTTGATGACATCTCGTAGCAATGGCACACTGGGGTGTGATGACGGCAACGACTCAAACTCTTGCAGTTGACTTGTGGAGGACGTGTGAGCGGGGGAACCAGACGTGCAAAGGGACATACTCGTCGTAGTGTTCTCCGATGACTGTTTCGACGGCTTCTGTACAGGCCATGGCGGCTTCTTTGCCCAACAGGGCGGTGACGACTCCAAGGCCATAACCAGCAACCTTGGCCACGTCGGAGAGCATGGTGGGCCGCACCTGATGTTGCACTTGAAGTTTGTCCACGACGAGGAGGTGTCGTTTTTCCTGGTTCCACATTTCCTGTGCAAAGGGTGGTTGAGCGAGAGGAACGGCGAGAGACGAAATACGCACCTGAATCAGAGGGCCGACGGTTGGGTCCCGCCCTAGCATGGCCATCTGCCCCTTGTAGATGTAGTTGGCGGCAACTTCTCCTGCTTGGTCGACACGCAGTGCACTGTCCAAGACCGCGCGCTGTCTCTGAGTAAGGCCAGATGGGGTGGAGGTGAGGGCGGGGACATGGGCGCTAGCGGGGTCGCTGTAGATGGCGGATGCTCTCGTGGACAGGGCACGGACGAGTCGCGGTCGCATGAGAGATGCTGAGCGGGTTCGATGTCGACTCTCTCCGCAACGCAAAAGGCCAAGCTCGCAAAAGGTCGGTCTCGTTACATCTCATCAGTGTTGACTCGCGCAGATCTGTCTTTCAGGTGGTTTCAGAGACGTCGCCGACATAGTTTTGGCCGCCCCAAACAACATATCTCGTGCGTGCAGAATACCTCCTGACGAGGTAGACAAGATCATCGGCCTCGTCTGCCGCGAACACGCTCAACCTCCCCGCCCACTTCGAACGCTCTTGTCTGATGCCGACGAGTCCTTCACGACAGGTGACTCCGAACTTGACGCCATCCTCGGGGGTGGGATCACGACTGCCATGGTCTGGGAAGTCGTCGGCGAGAGGTATCGCTGGCGTATCCTCTGTGTCTCGCGTCGACTAAGGTGTCCCATCCAGCGCTGCCGGAAAAACCCAGCTCGCCCTTCAGCTCTCTCTCTTCGTACAGCTACCCCGCGACCTCGGTGGTATATCGGGCTCTACTTGCTACGTCACCATCGCCTCCCATCTTCAAACGTCGCGTCTTCAACAAATTATGGACGCTCATCCCTCCCTCTCCCCCTCATCCTGCGCTTTCTCAGACGTGCAAACCGTCCAGACACCCACAATACCCAGACTTATCTACGTCCTGTCCACGTTCCTCCCGCAATACATCGACGATGCATCCAAAAATCCGTCCTCAAAGCCACTCAAACTACTCATCATCGACGCGCTCGCCGAGCTCTTCCATTCCGCCGGGAAGACGACCACAAAGACGCTCGTCGAACGCTCACGTCAACTATCCGAAATATCGTCCCACCTGCACATGATTGCAAGCAAATACCGCATCGCCGTGCTCGTCCTAAACGAGGTTATCGACGTCGTCGACCGTGATGAGCTTCCAGCCGGCGACGCGATCAGCTATCGGGAACAATCCAGGTTGTTTGGCCGAGGCGACAGCGTTCCAGGCGAGGACCGCAAAGAAGCTGCACTGGGTCTCGTGTGGGCGAACCAAGTGAACGCCCGCATCTTCCTCACGCGGACTGGGAGGAGGCGGTATCTCGACGAGAGCGAGACGCCCAAGAAGCGGTCGGCGGTCGGCAGGGTCCCAACCGCTCGGATAGCTGTCACTCCGGCCGATGACCAGCACGCCCTGATCCGCCGTCTTTCCGTCGTATTTAGCTCCGTGGCGGCCCCCGCATCCTGCGACTATATCGTCACAGCAGAAGGCATCTCTGTCATACCCGGCAGCACCGTTTCATTAGCCGCGTCGCATGCAAGGGCGAACCAGCACCCAACAACGAGCCGTGTTGCGGCAAAAGTAGAGCAAAAGGACCACGTCGCACCGCTGGACGTGGGTTGCGTTGCTGATGACTCTACTGCGGAGAGCAGTAGACCACCCACACCCGAGAACGAGCTCGGACCAACGTGTGACAATGACGAGTGGGACAGCTTCTGGGCGCAAAACCCTTTGCCAGATGACATACTCACTCGGATAGACTCATCTGATGCACCTTCCAACTCGAATGAATGATGCTAACTCCGTGACGACGTCGTGAAAGATTAAACGAGCGCTACATGAATATGACTTTTTAAACCGGGATGCATGCAAGGCTCATCTTCAGGAACTGGTCCCAGAGTACCAACGTCCATAGGTACTGGCCATAAAGCGCCACCAAAGTCGGCAAATCAGAGGCACGTCGCTCCACGGATGGCGCCTTTGCCGGAGGATGCGTGCAGCTCTCGTCCAGATCGTGCCCGTAGGCGGCAAAGTGTGAGCTCGGAGACTTTGTGATCAGGTGTCGCGGTGCCCCTCTGACGGCGCCAGGAAACTTGTCGGTCCACGACTCACCAAAGGCGGCGGAGACGTACGCCAGGCCGAGCTGCACGGCCGCGGGGACGCACGGGCCCCTCGCGTACGCGACGTTGCAGATGCCGCTGTCTGGACTGTCAGGATACTGCCAGCGCTACGTTTAACGCGTGTCAACGACGAGGGCCGCAGGCACAAGTTCTTCGTGTTGCCTGACTCACCAGCCATTGGATAGACTGGGGACGCCTTCCCGCGAAACATAGTCTGTTCACGGAAAGTACCGACGAGATGACGTTGGAGATGAACAACGTCACCCGATGAGGGCTCGGAGGAGCAGGACGCGCGAAAGAGCTTGGTGCCACGGACACAAGGATCTGCCAGAGCGTTGAAACCACAAGAGCCTCGTGTGACACGACATCCGGTAGGCAGTCATCACACGCTGGGATATTCCCAAGTGAATCTTAATAACGAGCGATATAATACAGGACATGCAAGAACCAAGGCCACAGGCCATAACATCAACAGGTTAACGCGACAATGTCATCCACACTTAAGGGTGTTCGCTGAAGCTCCATATCCTAACATCACCGTCATCGCTCCCAGACACTACCTTGTCTTCTCCGAGATCGATGCAGGTCACCGCACCGCGATGCCCAAACAAAGTGGTCGTACATCTTCCCTCTTCACGGTTCCATACCTGGCAGTCAAAACGCGTTCGATACGGATCAACGTGGAACACAGGGTGCAAGCACAGACCTTGATCGTCCGATCGTGACTTCCGCTGACAAGCCTTAGTTTGTCACAGGCCACTGCCCACACGCCCTCGATGTGCCCAAACAGCGTCCGCGTAGCTTTGCCCGTCTCGATGTCCCATACCTTGATCGTGTTGTCCAAGCTTCCCGATATCAGCACAGGCTTCTTGGCAGACTTGCAATTTGCACTCCATTTATCGTCCGTGCTCTCGCCAGACCTCCTCGCTTCATGCGTGACAACAGTACAGATGTCGGCAGACTTTGAACCCCAACAGAGCTGGGCGACATCCGAGAAAGAATCCTCGGTCACACGTCCGACGTCCGAAGCCTCCGAGCTGTCGTCCTCGTCATCCACGTCGAGAATGCGTAGGCTCTGGACCTGACCGACGTGCCCATCAAACTGACGCACACATGTACGTTGTGCGAGATCCCAAAGCCGGATGGTCCCGTCATCGGAGGCAGAAAAGAGCATCTTGCCCGTGTCGATTTCGAGCTGCGGTCGACAAACATCGGCAGGGGAGCCTGCGCTCCCGTGGGCATCCCATAGCCTCACAGCATTGACCCAGTCACGATGTCCGCGAAGAGTAAACGCCTCCCCTGTACAAGAGTTCCAAATCTTGACCGTCGTGTCCGCACTGCCACTGGCTAGCATGCATGCGTCAAAATGGAGGCAGACTACACCATCGGTGTGTCCCTCTAGTGTGCGGATGCATTCCCCATTGCGCCAATTCCACACGCGAATTGTGTGGTCCATACTGCCGGTAATCAACTTTGCCTCGTCAAATTGGAGTGCCCGCACGGCTCTCGTGTGACCTCTGAGACAAAGGACCTCGACACCGGTTTCGAGGTTCCAAACGCGGACGGTGCGGTCGTAAGAACCTGTGATGAGGACGGGAAAGGACGGGTGCTGGAGCGATTCGCTAAATTGGAGACACATGACGCCATCGGTGTGACCTCGCAGGGTGCGAACGAGACATCGACCACGGCGCCAGTTACGCTCAACGGTGAGGCGCTCACTGTAGACATCTTTCCAGGGACGGGTCATCGTACTCTGTCGTGTGTCTGTAAAAGGGGTGAGGAGGTCGGTGGGCCAAGGGCTTGGACTGGGGAGTGGCGAAGAGGAAGCGCGGGATGGAGGCGGTACTATCGACTGGTCGTGTGGATGAGGATGAGCGGTGGGCCTCTGACGCTTCAAAAGTTTATCGGGTGGGGACTCGTCGGGGTCCAGTTCCCGCTTCAGGGACGCGGGGGGGGTAGGTGGACATAGGAAGGGGGATGCCGAGCGGGGACGAGCTTGGCGTCTGCGCTCCAGAATAGGTAAGCCCCAGCCACACTTGAGGCACTTTTGTCCGATATGTTGCTGGCATATCTCGAGCCAGAGGACATCGTCGTCTGCAAGGCAGCGCCAGCGTTTGGAGACCTGGGCAGCACGGCAGAGGGATGTGGCGTCGAGGTAGGCAAGGATCTTGAGAGAGACCTCGCGAGGGAGGACGGTGAAGGGGTCGATTCTGATGAGGTGGCCGAGCTGCTCTGTGAGGAGGGAGAGCTGGGAGAAGCAGCACATCGTGAGTAGGCCATGGAGGATGAGCTCCCTCCGTGGGTGAGGGGAGGAGGAAAAGTTGGACCAGATCGAATTGACGACCTGTCGCTCCTCCTCGGGGAGAGCGTCGAGGGCCTGTGCGGGAAGAGATGGGCGAGCGTCGGACGGGGTGGGGGACGACGAACCTGTTGTAGTCTGAGATTGGTGCCCTGGTCTGCGATGCGCTGGTGTCGGACGCAGAGCTTGCGGGGAAGAGGTTGGGCATCGGACTGCATGGCGTGGGTCGGGGGGGAAGAGCGACCGGACTTGCGAGGGGCAGGGATGGTGTCACACTTGTAAGAAGCCGAGGTCATGGTGGATCAGAAAATGGCAGACGACGACGGCCGCACGCGTCGAATATGTCGCTGAACATCATCATCGCGCAAGCGCTCGGGTCACGCAATGGCACTGCCACCTCGATGCGAGATGACGAGAAAAAACTACAGAGCGACGATCCACAGCCCAAGTCGCAATTCGACATCATACTATACGCACAAATCAGATAACCGCACGCATTCCTTTCTCCTGCGGAATCATCAGTCCAGCGTGATCCGCAGCTGCTCCAACGGTATCGGCTCGAACGTGTCCAGGTCGATGCCCCGCGAGCGCAGTTCGGGTATGCAGTGTCGTGGTACAAGCTGCCGGTTGAGCTCAGGCCGCACAGAGAGCTCTACACATTCAGTCGTCAGCAACCCATCCTTCCATACCACCATCCGACTCACCCTCTCGCGTAAAATTGAACAAAGGTGGGAATTCCTTCTGGTTGGGCATCCTCGCACCCTCACCACGCAGCTCGTCAAAGAAAGGGTGCACCATCGCTTCCACCGCACTCAACCGCGCCCCAGGAGTGTACTCGAGGAGCTTCGCAACCAAATCTATCGCTTCAGGTGCGGTGCGTGGTCGGAAGACCTACAACATGCCATCAGATATACCGCGTGCCGAGGATACATTCCCACCGACCTTGTTGAACGGATGCGGTTTGATCTGCGGAAACTTGTGCTCCATGTAATTAGGGTTCATCGTCTTGATCTGTTCTCGGGACGGCGTGCCAAGGACCTTGATAATCTCCACCAACTGATCGATACCGCTCTCACCAGGGAAGAGCGGCTGCCCCAACATCAACTCCGCCATGACACAGCCCGTTGACCATATGTCTGTTCAGGCGATACATCAAACTCGCCATATGGCTTTTTGACCGCACTCACCGATATTGGTGGTGTAGTTTGTAGCTCCAAAGATGAGTTCTGGTGCACGATAGTACCGCGAGCAAATATAACTGACGTTGGGCTCGCCCGCAACGAGAATCTTTGCAGAGCCAAAGTCGCACAACTTCAGAACCCCGGTAGCGGGGTTCAAAAGCAAGTTCTGGGGTTTGATATCACGATGGCAGATGCCAACCGAGTGAATGTAGGCCAGGGAGCGCAAGAGTTGGTACATGTACAGTTTGATTTGGAGGGCAGGCATGGGCTGTTTGAGTTTGGAATAGTGGCGACTGGCGCGATACACGGTTTCAGGTACATATTCGAGCACAAGATTGAGATACACTTCGTCTTTCTGGGTGGGGATGAATAGGTAGGCAGAATGCATCGAGTGACGGCCAACCTTGTCTCCATTGGAGTAGAAGAAAGCTTTGAGGTCGACGACATTCGGATGAGAGACGAGCCTCATAATTTGTAGTTCGCGGTTCTGCGCAATAAAATCCTCACAGGTCAGCAAGACAGGCGATGAAAAAAGGGGGGACGAAAGTTGGGAGGGAAAGCGGGAAAAAAATCAAGTCGATCCGATGAGACGGAAGAGGCACCTTGAAGCGTTTGTCCTGTAGGACTTTCTTGATAGCGATTTCTTCGGTTTCCTTTGGCGAGTCAGAGATAAGTTTTGCCTGGAATACGACACCGAAAGAGCCGTTTCCGATGACTTTGTAATTTGTGTAGGCGAGCTCACGTTGCTCGCCGGACCTTCCGTCTGAAGCGACGACTTTGACGATCCTATGGGGATCATCGATGGCTAGTTGATTTACGAGGTGAGGTTCTGATTCCATTGATGTGCGGTGGGGACGGGCGCGAGACGAGGAGGGAAGGCAACGAGTGGGAGATGGCGGAAAGAAGAGGGCGGGTAGACCATATATGGACGTGGGGGACGCGGGGGGGGGGAAGGGGACGGGGAGGACAATGGGCAGAAAAATACTCACGTGACAGTTTGACACCGTTTATTGGTGCGTTGGAGGCCATCTGAGCGGAGACAGGGATGGCTTGAAGAGACGGGTGGCCGATTAGGATAGATCAGGATGGCGATGGCAGGAAAGGAAAGCGCAGACGAGGGGGATACGAGGAAGGGAGCGAGCACTGGCTGGCTGTGAGAGCAACGAGGCAAAGACAGGGAGACCCTGGCAGGAGCGCACTGACTGAACCCCCCCGAGGCGTATCGTCCTGTGACCTGAATGTGACCGCCTCCCAAAGATGTACAAATACCTCGCTCCCACCGTCCCTCTCGACGCCGACGCCCTGCTCCATCTCCTCCTCACCATCACCCCCGTCGTTCTCCTGTTCTAGCTCCAAACCCCACGCCTCGTGCTCATCCCCAGCGGCCGTTCTCAACACCTTACTGCGGCACTAATCCCCGACTTGCGTCCGATGACACGCGCCTTCTCTATCGTCCTACCCGACACACTTCCATCAAAACGCGTTCTTTTTCCCACCCTCGACATACACAGCAACCTTTCCCTTCCCCTTACGTTCCTGCTGATAACTACCGCTATCACGACACAAAAGTCTTCATCTGATTAGTATCACCATGCTGATTAGTGACGGACATGCCTCCTTGATACCTAGGTCTTGTTTCTCATCCTCACCTTCCCATCATTCCGTCTCTGCCCACTATCCCCACTATGGTCTCGCCGCTTCCGCCACCCCCGCCCTCGCCTGCCTTGCCCTCTTTGCTCCTCAGTTTCTCCGCTTTCCTGTCGCCCAATGCTTCGAGCACCGTTTTCGGTATCACTCGTATTGACTTGGTAACTCGAACTGCTCTCTGCAACAGCGACTGTTGCCACTGCTTTTTCTACTTCTATCGCTGGGATTGAAGGTGGCGGTATGCCTACTCTCATAAAATCAAAAGCAACTTGAGCGTATCCCATACCCCATGCATCGCTGGCCTGTCGAGAGATTTCATCAACCACAGCCAACCGCATATCATGTCCATGCTTCAACTGCCGGGCAGGGAATCTGCCAGAAAAAGCCCCAATGCGGCTCTGCAGCGAACAGCGCTAAATTACTTACCGGCTCCCGATATGATTTAGCACCAGCCCCCTAGCGCCTACACGCTTCGCAAACTCCCCCGCCATCGCCGGCGTCGAGTGTCCCCTCGCTAATACTTTCTCTTGGACCGCCGCCTCATTCCTGCGCGCCTGTGGATCCACAGAGGTAGGTATGCATGCGTCGGTGGCTTCGTGTATTAGGAGAGAGGGTGGAGGACACCTGAGGAGAGGCTCGATAGCCGAAGCATCATAAGTATCACCGAGAATTACAAGCTTTCTGTTGGGGAATTGTGGCTCTCTGATGATGTACCCAATACACGGATCTAAATTCAATGCCATGTAACCGTCAATGAGCTGTGGTAACAGACCGGATCGGATACCAGCATTCAAGTAAGAAACTAACCTCGATGGGATATAGGCCCCGCATCGACCACGATATCTCCAAGACGTCTGCAAGCTACAACGAATGCTTGCCAGAAGCCTTGTTTGTCGCACAGGAAATCCAAACCTGGACATTCACTAGAATGCAGAGATTCAGCATCGCAAGGTGTTCGTGGCCATTGAGGTGTAAGAAGCTCGTGGACCGCATACGTGTCTGCAATTAAATGGTCATTGTCAGGATGGAGCGGACAAAGGTGCGTAAACCAGCCGGGCCATAGATTTCGATGCGAGGCGGCTCAATGAAAAGATGATCTGCATGAGACACTCCAGCCTCGCGAGGTAAGTAAACGACAAACAGGTTTTGTGGGAGGGAGTACCTCCGAGCCATCCACGATGGCTGGCGGGAAGAGGACGTGACGCAAAAACGGTACGATGCCCATGACGTGATCAGCTGCAGCAAGCGCGTCTGAACCACGACCACGATAGTACGAAAGACCGCGGTTCTGACCGTGCATGTGCGTCACGAAGATTTTGGTGACTCTCTGTGTTCGGAGCGTCTCTGTGTCCCTGCCGCGCGGTTGTAGGAAGAACTGACGAGTAGTGCCTTCTGCACAATCCACCACTGCGATAGTATTGAATCAAGCTATGAGCAAGTCATTCGTGCGTTGCGTACTCCATAGTGTTCCGTCTCCAACGACGTTCGCGACTGAAAACAAATGTTCCTATGTCAGGGATATGCCAAACAGGTAACCAAGATGGTCGGACAGACCAAGGCTCGAGCAATTGCGTGTAGACGAGGGTCCTCCTCCGCTGGATGTTCCTAGGAATGTGATCTGCATGTTCCTAGCTGCTAAGCTGTGAGACTCTTAGGTCGTGCATCCGTAAAAGGAAAGCGCGTCAGCTCGGTTGAACTTGCGGCTGGCTCTCCTTGCTCGCCGTCGTCGTGGTTGTTGGGCTGTTCGCTTGGTGAGCAGTGTCCTGCCTTTCGTCTCTTATTTCTCAGCGCTCAACGTTGAGATTCTTCAAGTCGCTCCTTACCTCTTCCCATCACTGCTGCAGGATCAACCGCCATCATGGCTTCGGTGATCGCGAACTTGAACACTGCGTCTCAATCGACCGGACCATCGGGCCTGTCGCTCAGTTTTCAGATGCCCCACGTCTTCGTGGTTCCTCCGGAAGAAGAACAGCAAGATAATCCACCGTGGTGCTGCTTCGATGCCAACGAACAGCCGGAAAGCACTATTGCTGACTTCTCTTCGAACCTCGACCTTCATTTTCTCGACGCTTCCTACCGTTTGCAACAATCCGAGAATGATGTGCCTGTCCCCCACCCTCGTCGTACCTCTGTACACCACCCAAGACCAAGAGCTCCCATGTCGAAGAAGCTCGAGAAGAAACAGCGTCCGGAGGCCATAAAGATAATTGAAAATAAACCGTCTCTGGTAAAACAGAGAGATGCGCGGGAGGATTCAGATGTCATCGAGGTGGTAAAGGTGAAGCGTAATAGAGAGGTTCTCGCGGACCTAGAGGAGAATACTAAGGTTAAACGTTCCAAGACGCTCAGGGCGCGAGCGACTAAAGCTCTGCAGTCGATTAAGAATGTCGGCAAGGCCTCGCACAGGACCCATGTCAAGGAACTTTGGAGCTCAACTGAAAGCATGCCTGGGATCTTCAGGGGGGTGCAGGAGCAGATCCGCTCGCAGCAGGTTCAGGCGGAGGATCGCACTTCCACTCCCAAGAAGGGATCTCTCTCGCGTGCCAGTTCGCGAAGCCTATCGCAGATTTTTCAGCCCGCAAAATCCTCAAGAGTAGAGTCGCTATTTACGGTCCGCGTAGCGCCGTCGGTAGTACCCGCTGAGACACACCACATCCCCTCGGCCGCGAATCCATTATCGCTTCCACATTTCGAGTACGACAACGGGAATTTACCCCTTAATGAGGTCCCAAGTACTTTGACGACTGATGATGCGCTGAATAGATCATCATCCCCGGTCCCTGCCATGAAGAAGAGTGCCAACACAAAGTTTTCTGTTCGAGATCTCCACCGACTTTTCTCTTTTTCTTCATCCTCACCGGATGGTTCTTCATCGCCTACCGCATCAACGGTGCCCTCCTCGTCCGTCCGTAGAAGCTCCAGGCCATCTACTTCTACTCTCCCGTTATCCCGCGATTGCCCAGATGTGCCGATGGAGGAAGATATATACGCGGATGCATATTTCATCGATTTTGAAAATCCGGAACGAAGGCTTGCGTCACAATGCCGTCAAGGATATGACGCCTACCATGGCGATGACATCGCTACGCAACGTCGTCTTAGCGACCCTAGTTTCGAGATGAGACTCGACTCTCTCCACTTCGACGCGCTGTCATTTGATCTCGAGGGCTTTGATTTTTCAAGGGAGGGGAACGACCTACGGTAATATTTCATTTTCTGCATTCAATGCAGTTGCTGCTTCTGTGGTCCTTTAGCAGTCATTCTCATTATATGAATTGAATTCATCTCCCGCGATCATTTTTACCCCTGCACATGCCATTTCTATCTCAAGTCCCGTTCTTTTCTCGAGGAACGGATAAACCTATCGCAATGCAGTATACGTACAGAAGACTTCAGCTCCCCACCACGATGTCCGCGTGCCCCCTTTCTAGTATATGCTTTGCTCTTCTATTCGTCGTTGAAACGTTCAAGTCTCTCGAACACTCTTCACTTTCTTGCTTGCTACTAGGTTTTCGTATTTATTAAATGAAATTTCCGGATTGGGCCATATTAGATTTTTGCGGCATGTATTTACCCTGCTCAAGATAGTCACGAGTTTACATCGAGAACACTTTCGAGTCATAATCCTAGTATCACACACTTGCCATTTTCGATCACGTAGGCCAAGTAAGCGTGCCTCGAGGTTTCCCCGTCTACACTAGCCTCGGAGTCGTCAAGTTATACCGTCCGTCTCAATGTCTTCTACGTACGTTCGCGCGAACCGATATCGAGGCAAGCGTGCTGATCGCTCTCGGATCGCAGATTCACACCGTCCCAGGCCGTCGACATGGCCAAAGAAAAGGACTGGCCTATGCATCTTGGTGAGTCTTTGCCCACGCATATCCTCGTCGTTGGCGTCACGGTTTCCCAACCCATCATCCCCGCTAGGCATGCTGGATTGGGACACTACCAAGATCGTCTTCACGAAACGGAGCCTCGTAGAGTTCCTCAAGTAAGTGGCTGGCGTATCTGCGAACGCGTGCAGTGGGCTCAGCGCTCTGTCAGATACGTCGGCGTCACCATCGACCCAGGCTTCACGAACATCCAAAAGCTGCCGCGTACGCGCACCATGCTGATCCTCCAAATCTGTATTGGCGAATTGATGATGGAAACGTTCCAGGATATGCGCAGTTTGGAAACATGGCCACCAATTCTGTATCGGAGGAGACGACGACCCAAGGTAAAGGAGGATGGCTCATGCATTTCCGCGGTCGGGCTTGAACCCTTTGGCCCTAGGAACCACCTCTACGTCCGTTGGCCAACCCCCCGCGCGTAGTGGCGTTCAACAACTGTTCGAAGGAGAGTTTCCTGACGACGCCTTGTCTACTGCTCCCCCGCCGTCATCCACGAACCATTCCGACGACGCTACCGAGGTGAATATATCTTGCCTATCACCACACTGGATGTGATTCATCATCGAACCGTCCGCAGTTGACGGACGGCCTTAAACTTACACGGTCAGTGTGCCGACTTGTCGCCGTCGAAATGCCTATATCTGACGGAGATCATTCAGGCGCGTTCGCACCACTCCAGGAGGCACGGATAGTATCGGAAATTTATTTTCTGATGGGGAGACGGAACAATTCGTCCCAACACGCAGGTAAATATGCCCATATCGGGCGCACCTTCGTTGGTTCATTCGCTTGGATAGGGTGCGACAGCGTCCCGGGGGAGCAGATAATATCGAAGGGGTGAGTGACTCTTCATCAATGCTGCTGCAATGCAATGGCGCTCATTGGTGATAGCTCTTTTAACCTCGCGAGGTACCTAATCATCTAATAGAAGATTCTGCGATATTTGACATTGATATGACATTCAAGCTTCTAACACGATACAGTTGGTCGCATGTGGTTGGGACCTCCAGATGGTGACAGTGGGCCAGGCATGCTCTTATTTTGAAGAATCCTCAGGCTCGAGGGGTAAGTCCCACGCACCAAGACCAATTCCTATTGTACCATAGGAGAAATAACAAACTGCATGTAATCTAAATTGTCATAAGAGATGAAGTACATCCTCTATAGGAGGTATATGTGTCTATAATCGAGAAAACAAACGTAGTAGGTTGATCTCCCACTTCAGGGAGAAAAAAATTGCTGGTAGCGGCGAGGTTCGAACTCGCGCGGACTTACGCCCATTGGGATTCAAATTTCTTAAATCCAACGCCTTAGACCAACTCGGCCACGCTACCGATCATCGGGGGTGCGGACTGTAGCTTCATAGACGCATACGATTCCGAACCGCCGCCACAGCAATGTCCCTCTGCACGGCGGTTCAGGATCGCTGTGCAGATCTTCGATGACCATCAGGTGCCTTGGGTTTGAGGTCGCGATGGATTGGCATGGTGCAGGTGAGAGAACAAGAGATGCGCGACTGGAGGCAGCTGATCAGGACGAAAAGTTTCGTTGGGGGTCGCAATAGGTCGGTAGGGTTTCTTTCTGCTCAGTCAGAGGTTTCAGTGAGACCTTGTACTTCGTCACAACCACGGATACCTAGCCATATACAAACTTTGTGCAGCGCTTGTGAATCAGAACAAGTAGGAGAGCCAGAGAAAGGGATCCGACAAGTGTCAGAAGTAAAATACAGTGGCAAGCAAACGGAGTGATAGGAGGGTATGTAAGGAGGATTAAGCGGGGAACGGGGGAAAAGGAGATTTCTACGCTTGTTGCCCATAGTCGTCTAGCAAATCGAAGCTTCCATACAGCGACAGATCGCAGCGCGGCCAGATGTTCACAATTCAACCAATCCTTCCTCTCCGAATGTGTTCTCGCCCGAATAGCTGACGTAGAGGAAATTATCCTCGTCCCTGTGAGATTTCGCAGTCAGATTCATACAAACCACATCAACACAGAATAACAAACTTGTGCTCTTCGTATATAGCACTCATGAGGGCGGCGGTCGGCGGAAGAATTTCGTCGACGAAGATGAATATGGCTTTCTCTGGTGCAAGCTTAATGCGCTTTCGAATGACGTAGACGAATTGCCCAACAGTCAGATCCTGTGAAATAGACAGTAATCAGACATCCATCGCACACGGTGCTCAGTCGAAAGCACGCCTACTGAGGGCACGAGATATTTCTTCTTGTCGATCGTAGGGATATCCGTCCGGTCTGCCTTCTCGCAGATAACCTAAATCCCAAGTACGGTTTGGCTCAAATTCCCGGGCATACATTCCAGCGACGAATACTAACGGGGATACGATCAGGATACTTCTGTCTGATGCGCTCTGCCTCCTGCTTGCGCTTCTCTACGGCCAGTCACTGGGGTGAGCGAGTCGGATGCGCGGCAGGAACATAGCTCACCAAAGGGGTGCTCATCCTTGAATTTCGACCTCATTGCGGGTGGCTGGAGTAGTTACGGGAGTAGGTAACGTAGTGATGTGGGCCGGCAGAGAGTAGGAGTAAAAGCGAGTCGTGGTCAACGTTTAGGAGGAAGTCAGAGTAGCCACCCAAAGTAGCTCCCAAAGCCTCCTGGCTTGCGTGACGTGTGACCGCAGCGTGACTCACGCATGTCCGGCCACGAGACACCCCCGAAAAGGGAAATGGGCCGCCTGACTCGGACTAGGAATGCTTGTAGATCAGAGTGCTACAATTGCACTGAACAGGCTTGTTAAAGAGCTTTGACAGGAGCAAGCTTTACTGAATTTCCGTCCAAGAATAGTCAACAAGAGTCGGAGCCTGAGCAGAATCGCAGACAACCCGACTACTTGTTATATAGTACATTGAGCCACTAACACGTCCGCCAGAAATGAAGTGAAGTAGCCTACTACGAACTGAGATGCGCTTATTACAGCTAGTATAGCGCTATAGAATTCTTCTTATATTTATACTCAACCTGGTCACGTGGCCTATGTGTACGGGCACCAGTTGCATCCACGTATGTGCTACTACTCAATGATGCAGCTATTTTGGCTGTTCCTGCTCTTATTGCCATCCCGAATATTTTCACTACCAGGGAATGTCTCTGAAGAGCTGCATTGGGGCACCTACCGGCCAGGCTTATACTTTGGTGTTCGTCCAAGGTCACCCCAATCCCTCCTGACAGGGCTCATTTGGTTCGGGACGCAAGATTATGAGTCATTCGCGAGTGCGTCACACCTTGTTGTATACGTCTAACTTGTTGCACTGACATAGCTCAGAGGCACGCCATGCATGCGACCAGCGCGACGGGCTTGATAGTTACACATGGACGACATTCGACTCTCGTGAGGGTGGCATACAGGTTCTCAAGGATAGTTTCAACAATGTTGAAATCACGACCGAGTTTCTCAAGGTCCCTGGGGGTAACCATGGGGGCAGCTGGGCCGCCCGCATCAAAGGGAAACCCATCCAGCCAGGTGTGTATTTTGCAGAGCCCACATTAGCGAGCACAACCTACATGGTAATGTCCAACGTAGCGTTCCCTTCTAGAATTTCGACAATCTTCTACTTGGGACTTGAGGGTCTCGGTGGGATTGATCTGATCACCGATGAAGACGAGAATGTACGTGCATTCACTACACATCTCAGCTCACTGCTCATAATCTCTAGGGGATTGAAGGACCTATAGAATTTTCGGGCACTACGCCGGACCTCGACGACTTTACCGTCCGTATCGTTGATGGTATGCTCTCTGAAAACCAGTAGCTTGCTTGGGGTTTATGTTATGTTCAGGCGCCGAAAACAAAGCTGTAGCTTCAGGTCTTCATTCGGAAACCTTTGTACACAGGATCGGCAAATCTCACTTTTTGGGTCTGCGTGTCGATCCAGCACAAGTCTGGACCGCGAAGGGTCGGTATTTTCATCCATAAATAATTCCTTTCACACGTTTTATTCTACCACAGATCTCATACTCCAAAGTCTCGTGAATTATGCAGGACCCGTAGCAGCGCAGTATACCCAAGTAGAACAGCTACCCGATCCATCATTCATCCTTCAGTTATCCGATGAGACTGTCACAGCCAGCAACCTTTTCGCAGTGCAAAAGTTTTTTGATGGCGAATTCCAGTTTGATATCTTTTTTGACAGTGCAAGCTCCCCCAACAAGCTGGAATGTGCGTGCCTCGACTGACGTGTCTATTGCATGCTGACATTTACCCTCCGGTAGCCTCTACAATTGATTTGGGTATTCCCGCATTAGTCTCTTGGTTCAGTGATCGTTTCGAATCCCGCTTCCCTACACCTGACTCATTCGCTGTGTCCAACTATGAGGCTTTCAAATCCTTTAGCAAGGCGATTACGTCTAACTTGCTCGGAGGGATTGGTTACTTCTATGGAACTTCAGTTGTCGACAAAGGCTTTGCATTCGAATGGGACCAAGAAGATGATTACGAGGGAGAGGGAACGACAGTCGGTCAACAAGGAGCGAAGTTCACCGAACCTCGGGCTCTGCTCACCGCCACACCTAGTCGTAGCTTTTTCCCAAGAGGATTTTATTGGTAACGTCGCCTTTCCCCACTGTATCCTACATTTACTTATTGTCATCCCAAGGGACGAAGGTTTTCATTTACTCCACATCGGACAGTGGGACATTGATCTCAGTCTCGAGATCCTCAAGGACTGGATAAATCTTATCGACGAAAATGGTTGGGTTGCTCGCGAACAAATTCTCGGTGACGAAGCCCGTAGCCGTGTTCCACCTGAATTTCAAACACAAGTGCCCACGTTCGCCAATCCGCCGACGCTGACTATGGCGATCACTGCTTTCATCGAACGTCTTAAGGCGCAGAACGATGGTCCTTCTGCTGCGGATCTCGGCATGGATTTTGCAATGGGTAGTGAGCAGCTTCCATTCAATGGGTTTATCGAGTCCACTCAAAAAGGGAGCGAGAATATCTCATATAACGAGGGCCTCGACTTCCTGCGCTTCATCTACGCCCCCATAAGGCGCCATTATGACTGGTTCCGTCGTACGCAACGTGGTCAGATCAAACAATACGACCGAAAAGCACGCTCGCGCACCGAAGCATATAGATGGCGTGGACGTTCGGAGACACATGTTCTCACCAGCGGAATGGACGATTATCCGAGAGCTCCACCACATGCCGGTGAACTGCATCTCGATCTTATCAGTTGGATGGGCTTCTTCACACGAACAATGCGTGGCATTGCGGAATTCATCGGAGAGACTGAGGACGCGGAGAGTTTCAAGGAGATCGAGAAAGCTATTATTGAAAACATCGACGGTATGGTGTTCCAAGGTTCCTGAAGCCTGCTAACGAAATTGCCCTCAATCATAGACCTTCACTGGAATGAAGACGCCAGAATGTACTGTGACGTTGGGATTAATTCGGACGGTGCGGGCTACTATTCACGCCGTTCCCCCTCTTTCCTGACCGTGCACAGATGAATCCGAGCATGTTTGTCATAAAGGCTACCTTTCATTATTCCCTTTTATGCTCTCCCTTCTCCCTCCCGATTCTCCCCATCTTCTTCCCATTCTTGACCTTCTCCACGATCCTGATCATCTTTGGTCACCATATGGCATCCGTAGTCTCTCAGCTTCACATCCTGAATTCGGACATGGCGAAAACTATTGGAAAGGACCAATCTGGATTCAGATGAACTACATGATCTTAAGTTCCTTGTACAAGGCGTGTCTCGCTATGTTGTTGAGGTTTTGTGTTGGAGCTGATATTTTGAACGAACAGACTTACGCAGCTGCTGAGGGCCCGTACCAGGAGTACGCCAAGGAGATTTATACGGAACTACGGAGAAACGTCGTAGAGAATGTTTTCAAGGTATCTCGATGCTGCAACCCTGTCCGTCGACTCTACTAACCCACGCCTAGGAATACGAGCGAACCGGTTATGTCTGGGAACAATATGATGGGCTCACGGGGGAGGGCAGAAGAAGGTGTGATTTCTCACCTATTCCTTGGCGAATGCTCACATTGTTTGCTAGCCACCCGTTTACTGGCTGGACGTCCCTCGTTACACTTAGTGAGTGCCATGCCATCTCCAATAGCCATGCTTCTAAAACTCGTGCAGTCATATCCGAGAAATACTGATATCCCCATGATGGTTCGGCACAGAGAGAATCAAATGTTGCGCGATCATTCTACGATACCCGTAAACGAACGTTATCCGTATCTGAAAGGTCATCTGCAACACATGAATGACAAGTTTCAGACAGGGCCTGAGATGCTTCAAGAGAATTGACACTGAATGTTACCACTGTTCAAAATTCGCCAGACATGCATAGTTATCTGGTAATCAACTGGTAGAGACTACTGTGTTGCTGTACCCACATGATCGATTCGTCAGGCCGTGACGCGTGAAACGGTCCACTGAAACGATTGCAATTGCCGCTAGAGAAATTGGTATGCAGTTCTCAATATGACTTTTTTGGTTCTTTGTATGCATGTATGTAAGGAAAAGGAAGTACATAGTATGCAGACTTCTGGGAGCTGTGTAAGGAAGGGATTTGGAACAGTAGTGTAAACCATAATATACTGTACAGTACTGTGTACTTCTGTGGATCTCTTTATTAGTGTACCTTCCTCCAGAATCTGTTGTACTGAACAAATCTTCGAAGGCCCAGCATGTTCTAGCCAATGCGACAAGATCGGTGGTCGAGTAAAGTGACACTGGCAGAAACTCGGCGAGGCAACGTTCGGAGTAACAGCGACCAAAGACGACATGCACATGAGGGAAGTAAGACTCGAGCAAACTGCCAACCAACTTGAACCAACTTGAACGAACGACAGAAGCGTCGTTGGAAAGACGGAGCTTGTCCAGCCAAATCCTAAATTTGACTTCCTCTCCAATACGCACATTGAGAACGTAGGCACAGCACCACTGAGGTTGGTTCAAAACCCAAAAGCTTCACGGAAACGACAAACGTACGTATGCCATTAGTCCTCCTGCATAGCATCCCCTTCCGGAGTTTCTGCTTGTCCCCCACCCGCACTCAAGCCCCTGACTTCAAAATACACGCATCGTACGTCCAACGTGCGCGTATTGACCAAGACCAGTGTCCCTGTCTGGGAAAAACTCGGTAACAAGACCATTCGGCATTGCCTGGATCTCTTCTTGTCCCTGTCTTGCTCCGAGCCGACCAATGCCGTAGCGAATTCAGGCATACCCCCGATGACGTATATGTCCGGTGTTTCGTTGAGGACGAATGGATCTCGTTCACGGTAAGGATGGCACCACAATGTGTCTGGTGCAGTTGGGGCGATATGTCGCCACCTGAGGGTCAATTCCGCAATAGAAAGGGGCGTGAAGGGGGGCGTCGGGACATATTTGAACATGTCAAGCACGGGTTGACCAGACGTCACCAGCACACTTCGAGTTATCGAGTGCTTGCTGATACTGGAATTCGGTGGACTGGATCCTTTGGATAACGATTGTTCAGAGTCTATGCCACATTGAAGCCGGAGCCAAACAGGATTTGTCTCGCGATAGAATGTCTCGAAATTTGTCGCTCCACTGAACATGGCACGTGGAAAAGGTTGTTGGGGTAAGATCTCTCCTGAGGGATCGTCTGGACCTGGCAGGATGTGCACGGGAAGAGTCGAAGCAAGGTCGTGAAGATGAGAAGACAAGGTATAGCTGGGATGGGGTGAAATATCGGACGGTGCCACCGTGATCAACCTTTTCTGTTCCCAAGGATATCAGGTACGCGCGAAACTTGATTGTGGCGACTTACTGGTTTCTTTTCGTCTTCTTGGGTACCATTCTCAATATCAGCGATTGGCAAGAGTGAGTTTCCTGCTATGATCAGGCGCGTGATTTGTGACGCGACTGCCCGATCGTCGTGCCCACCCACTTCCCCGGATAGGTACTCTACTAACATTTGAATCTGAGCATCTGCCTGGGACTCTGTTCCGATCGATAACCCAGATACTACAGCCAGGTACTCGTCCGGTTGTGCAGTACTGCTGCCCGTTAATATGTTGAGAAGGTGAAGGAGAATATCTACGAACAGACCTGCCTATCCACGTCCATGCTGCTAATGCTGGCGTCGAGCCGCTCTGCAAATGGTGCAAGATCGGCGAAGCATGTGTCAATGACTTCAAATTCACCACCTGGAGTTTCCATGCCGAGCGCAGCAATAATAACGCCAGTGACCAGATGCGTCGAAGCCAGTTTCCGTCCTACAAGCTTAATACGCCCGGACTCATCCTCCAGCATGATGGTATCTTGGTCTGAATAAATTTTTTCCTTGGATTGCGGTGGAGGTAGTGCATGCTTGGAAACATTGCATGAACTGACGACCTGGAATATATTGTGCACTCACGTCGCGACCCAAATCCTCGAGGACATTTGGCTTGAGTGGCATGTCCATATAAACCGTGCCTAATATCCAGCAAGGCTGAGACTTGACGACGTCCAGTACCCTTGAGACGTACACAGGACTTCCTGGTGTCGTTTGATGAGTGAATGCATTCTGCTGAAATAGCGAGCCACCTGCCATCGAGGTCTTTCCATCTCGCGTTTGCGCGTTCAAGCACGGGTTTCTTCAACATTGTAAGTCGAGTGAAATAGATGTTGGAGTATTGGTGCTTGTAGGAACGGTTTTTGGCATCGATGGTGAAGCAGGGTGAGTTGGCTGTTGGGGGCAACAACACACTCGAGCGGCGCATTTGGGGCTGGGGTGGAGCTTCGGTGGAGAACGTGAGGGACTGGGTCGGAAATCGAGACGATGGAGGTGTTAACCTACATGGGTGTTACGCTGGTCACGTTGCCGAAACTGGGGCGTCTGTGGGAAATGGAACGATGGCACGACACCGGCGCAAACGATGAGCGAATCCAAAGCTACGAACGGTACTAGAAATGTTCACTCATGGCAGGCGAACAGCGCACGGACGATAACTTGGCCCCACCCCGCGCCTGTGGAGCGTTACCATTATATAATCAAATGTCGGTCGCTGCGGGTACATATACTGTGCGCTACAACAACTCCGCTGGAGCCCCCTGGTTCTTATCCCCATGCCGCTCTCAAAGGTACCCCTCACGCCATCCCTCGATCTTTCACAAACTCACCACGCCTCATCCAGCACATCAACCCTGAACGCCTCATTCGCGAGTCCAAGGTCTGTCTGCTCCACTCTTCCCGTCCCTGCTCACCATCCTGTTCAACAGGACAAAAAGACTCACTCCCACCACCACATAACCACCGATACCGTCAATACCCTATCCCATCCTTATGGTGCCCGTTATGGAACAACGTCCCTCCCAAAGTTCCACATACCCTCAAAGGGGGTGGACGCCGAGTCCGCATACCAACTCATTCATGATGAACTGAGCACCGACGGTCATCCAACCCTCAAGTATGTTTGCTGGTGCCTCACGTTCTTGATCCTTCTCACCTGCTCTGCAGCCTTGCCTCGTTCGTATCAACTTGGATGCCCGGCCCCGCCGACAAACTCATGTCAGAAAACATGTCCAAGAATTTGATCGATCAAGATGAATATCCTTCAACCCGTAGGTATCTTGTCAATGACCAGCGCCGATCTAACACCAACATGTCTTGATCAGAGCTTATCCACACCCGATGCGTCTCTATCCTCGCCGATCTTTGGCATGCGCCTTCTACTAGGCAAGCGATCGGCACCGCCACCACAGGCTCTTCGGAAGCTATCCAGCTCGGAGGTCTTGCCATGAAACGCATCTGGCAGGAACGTCGTAAGGCTGCTGGCAAGTCCATCCATGAACCCGGCCCCAACATCATCATGGGCGCAAATGCCCAGGTTGCCCTCGAGAAATTTGCTCGATACTTTGAAGTCGAATGTCGTCTGGTTCCAGTCAGCGTCGAGAGTAAATACAGGCTGGATCCTAAGAAAGCGATGGAATTCGTGGACGAAAACACAATTGGTGTATACGTCATTCTCGGCAGCACTTACACTGGCCATTATGAACCAGTCAAAGAGTTGGCGGACCTCCTTGACGAATACGAGAAACAGACTGGTCACTCGGTCCCTATCCATGGTACGATCATCCGCCGCGTCATAGCCCTGCTTGACTGAAGTCGTCACACAGTCGATGGAGCGTCTGGCGCATTTATCGCGCCCTTTGCTCATCCCAAGCTTCTGTGGGACTTCAAAATTCCCCGCGTTGTCTCCATCAACACTTCCGGTCACAAGTTCGGTCTTGCGTATGTCGGTGTCGGTTGGGTTGTATGGCGGTCAAAAGAATACCTTCCAAAGGATCTCATCTTTGAGCTTCATTACCTTGGATCTATCGAATACTCGTTCTCTCTCAACTTTTCTCGACCTGCAGCACCTATCATTGCGCAGTACTTCAACTTCCTGCATCTCGGTTTCGAGGGTTACCGTGCAGCTGCTCTCGACGACCTGAAAAATGCGCGACTCTTGAGTCGCGCTCTCGAACGTACAGGATGGTACACCGTACTGAGCGATATTCATCGGCCCAAATCAGACTCTGAATTCGACGAGGAAAATCCAGAGGTAAGCTACTAGTCAACCGAAGATCAATATGTTATAAATGAGCCCACCACAGACTTACTCGGAAGGGCTTCCGGTGGTAGCCTTCCGCTTCTCGGACCACTTCCAACAACAGTATCCTGAAATTGAGCAGAAATGGATCCAAACCTTGCTGCGAGCTAGGGGGTGGATCGTGCCCAACTATGAACTTCCCCCGAACCTGGAGACCGTCCAGATTTTGCGAGTTGTCGTTAGAGAAACCTGCACGGAAGCTGTATGTCTTCCTTGCTGTCCACTATCATCACGATACTCATTATTCATCATAGCTCGTCGATCGCCTTATTGCCGATATCGTAAGTGCACACAGGAATCTTCGAAGCTAGCTGTCATTAATCTGAGCCTCTCTTAGGTTGAGGTGACCCGTGAGCTCATCGATCGTGTCTCATCAGCACATGGACTCGATATCTTGGGTAAAAGGTCCCACCACCATGTCAACGTCGGTAAGCTGGACAGCGACTCCGGGTCACAGCCTTCGGGGACATACGCCAAACCATGTTAAGCGGTGGAATGGTAGATGGACGAGATGGACGAGATTACCGAATGCCAACTGAGATCAGATGCACCGTTGTTGCCGAAATGTATACGAATTGTACGATGTAGTTCGGAATAGTGGAGAAATGAAGCCTTGTTTCTTGTAGCCTAGATATATTACTTAGTCGTCGGTGAGGTAGTAGAGGTATAGTAAGAATTACTGCTAATGGCACGTGACGTATTGGCGAGTTCTCCCGATTTGAAGTTCTCTTGGGACAAGTCCGTAGAGTTGGTGCCATGGGGGGCCCAAACCTAGAGGTATTCAAGTTTGGGCTATATCTCTTCGTGCCAGTCTTTGCACTTTTGCACTTTGGTGACCCACAATGGTACCACGACCATGTCCTACCAGTACGCCTCCAGTATGCTTGCGTCCGCAACCGACCATTAACATGTCTGCTTTCTGCACCAGTACAAGGAACGTCTGTTCCCTCGGGTCGATGAAAGCAACCGTGTATGTGTAACCAGCTCTCTTTGTACAGTTGTATCTCATGTGTGTCCGCCAGCGCCTCCTCAGCGATCAGGAAGCCATACGTAGCGAGTTGGCGCGAATCAAAGCAGAAAAACAAGCAAAGAGGCTGCGACGAGAGAAAGAAACGATGGAACAACAAGTTCCGCCTACGCCACCGTCACAAGGATGGTTCAAATGGTGGTGATGAGGTCACTTCATTATACATCTTCGACATCGTCAGACACAGCCGAGTCCCCTCAGCTACCAGCTATGTCCCTACCTGACTCTTATGCACCCCTGTTTCTTCTGCACACTATTTTTGAGCGCAAATTTCTGTCAAGGTATACAGTGGAAGGCTCAGTTTTTTCGAATTGAATCCTTGGGTATTGAGGGAAGCGGCATGGTAGACCCATGGGTCTCTATGGCGATGATCGGGACCGCAAACCAATTGAGTACTTGTACCGTTGACGGATGATCATGTATCCGCAATCACAGGCGACTGATTGGCATCCGAGGAGTATGCCCCCAATGAGGCCACCGCCGCCGACAAAGCAGAATAGTGCATCTGGCAGGTAATGCAATTGCGCTTTCATTTCTTTCACTTTCGAGGAGTAACCTTTCCAGAGAATTGCGACGAAAGCACGACGCTAAACAAGGACTCGCGCATACCAGTGAATGGACGACCAACGCATCAGGATGTTGCTCGGTGGCTTGGTACATCGCCTGTAATGCGTCGGAATAGGTCTGGCCAACCGAGACGGTATTCGCGCCTTGCTTTCGAAGCATGTCCTGTGTGTCTTTGGCTACGACGGCAGGGACATAGACTGTGCATTCGACTCCGAGCGTCCGGGTGGCGACTGCGGCGTCGAGGCCAGCATCCCCCGACGAAGCGATGAAAATGTGCAAAGCGGGACCGCGCTGTGCCTTGAACTGTTGTCCAGTACTTGAATGTTGAATGACTGGGACGGCTGTAGGTTCTGAAGAGAAATTTCGAGTTTCAGAACTGAAATGGCGAGCTTTATGGTTGTCCTCACCTCGAGCTTCAGAAAAGCTCTGAATGCATATGTTCGTCGCTGTTGTGCGTTGCTGGCATTGTCTCCTTGAAAGTGGGGACGTTCGCGCGTTCACTCCCAGTGAATGTCGACTCGACGGCAATCATATAAAGCTCATGGTATCGATACTCGTTGCTGTACACACGGGTGAGAAACACGGGCCGAAAGGCTGCGGCAACACTCGTGCATAGTAACTTGCCTTCAACCCTTACTCCATGTTTGCCAACCTTCCTCAGAAACTCACCGCGCCTTTGGGTCTTCTGTCGGACGAAGCCAAACTAGCATTCCGTAGTCGCCCTGAAGGAATCTCCAAGCTCATATCCACCAGAGTACGTGATGGCCTGGGCCTGTAGTTCAGTTGATGTGATACCAGTCATATCCGTTGCTATCCCACAGAACATTACTGAGAATGATAGCTACTGGGATCAGGTTCGTCCCCGAGTGCACCCTCCCCGGCTCCCCGGCTCGTCTTGACCCAGCGTTTATAGTACTTTGTCTTGTTCGACACTCCCTCGGATGTGTTTTCGCTCATTTCGCCGCATGACAGTACGTCGACACCATACACTACATACTCCGTGGCGCTCAGTATCATAATCAGTTCGCCGTGCGATGTTGGACGCGCCCGAAAACGTCGCTACTCTGATACGAGTTCTTACGTCGCGGTTGTTCAATTTAGTCTCTGACCACACGTTTCCCTCCGCGACCAGTAGCTCTATGGCCTCATATGCAACATCCTTCATCAAATCTACCACAACGGAACGCAATACCACGAAAGAGGTTTTGAATGCCTTCCGTGTTCTTCAAAGAGTACTTCCCGTCGTTTTCGAAGTCGAGGGTGAATCGAATGCATTCGAGCTCGAAGTATTGTGGAAAAAAGTGGAAGCGGACGACGAGAACCAACCTTCAACTGAAGAAGCGCCCCAGTTTGTGATCGAAGACGACGACGATGACGAGGGGAGCGAAAGTGGTAATGCAACCAAGCCGACCTCCCAAGATTCGGGACCGAAGCCGAAGCCAGCCAAGATACTATTGCCATCGCTCGGCGAAAAACTGTTTAGTTGCATTAACGACCTTCTATTTTGTTGCGGGTTTACCCTGCCAACCAAAATGCAAGTCGACCATTACAAGATCAATTATGTCATTTGGTGCGCTCAATGAGTTGCCTTCATCGGTTTGGCTGTGACGACTTGGTCGTAGGGAGAAGGGCGTCGGTACCACCACTGATCCAGGCCCAAGCACTCAATATGACTCGAATAAGACCGAGGTTTTGCGCCTGCTTCTCGTGCTATTATCGCGCCAAATGTATGTTTCTCCTGGATCGTTATTCAGCAACCCATCATTCTATACTCTTCACGTGGTTCGGAAAACTATCCGCCGGGACGTTTTGACACTACTGTGCTCCTTGCTCAACACAGTCGTAAACTCCTCGAAAACGAATGTTACCATCGCCAGCATGGCAGGCAAAGTCCCATATAATCACCTTGTCTTCAAAGGAGAGGACCCTAGAACTGCACTCGTGGGAATGTGCTTGCAAGTCCTTTGTGTTCTGCTCGATTTTCAGAGTGGCCCTGCTCGCGACGCTTCAACAGGAGTTGGAGAGACTGTGACTTCCACACCGACGAGTAAAACAAATGCATTTCGGTATTTCTTGGCGAAATTGGCAAGTCACTGCGCGTCGATATGCGGAAAGTGGGCTAACATTCATTAAGCACCGTGCACAAGACTTTGCTTTTATATTAGACGGCATTACGAACTTCCTGGAGCAACAACTTGCCGTCTCGAACAACTTACTTCCGGGTTCTAGAAAGTCAGTACCGTACGTGCCAGAGATTAGTATGTGATCTATTCAATCACACGCGTGACCAAATTTTCACTACCTATAGTTATCCTGTTCTGGAAAATGGTCGAGTTGAACAAGGTTAGACTCATATCACCCTTACTCTCATACTCGCTCATTCACCAATTCTAAGAAATTCCGCGCATACCTTTTGGACTCCGACAAAGCAATGGACGTGTTGGCATATCTTCTGTGCCACGGTCTAGATATCAAAGACAAGCCTGGTATGTCTCTAAAACGGCTGTCGCCACGGGACTGGTGCTCACTGTGCTGTCTAGAGCAACATGGGCTCTGTCGTGCATTGACTTACATCATCCAGACCTTGTCAGCCGAACCTGCGTTTGGCAATAAGCTTTCGAACCCCATCAAGGTGTCCATACCGGCGAAATGGACAACGCCTGGAACAGCTGCCGATTTCATGATTACGGTGGGTCCATACGTCAAGAATGCACTGCAGCTGCTGAAGGTGGTTCAGGCGATATACTCGATGATAGCTACAACATCTGGGACGCTCAACTCGCTGTACCCAGCTCTTATTATTGCTCTGTCGAATGCTGCGCCGTACTTTAAGAACCTCTCGGTTGTCTCGTCGACACGGCTCATTCAGATATTCAAGTCCTTTTCAAACCCACGATTCCTCCTGTCCGACGAGAGTCACCCTAGGTTGCTCTTTTTCATGTGAGTAGTCGTGTTGCTCTTGTCAAACTTGTTCGCTAATGGCCCTAGGCTTGAGGTGTTTAACTCGGTGATATTCCACCATTTATCTGACAACCCCAATCTGTTGTATGGGATTCTCACTGCGCACAACACATTCCAAGAACTTGGCACTTTCACCCTGGCCCAGGCACTGCGCGAGATTAAGCGCGCCGAACTTGCTAGAGAAGAGCAAGCCGCTCAGTCGGAGCATGACAGGAAAGGACTTGGTCACCAAGAAGACGACCTCGAAAAGGGAGACCCGCACGCAGAAAAGGTTCGACTGTTGCAGCAACAAGATGGTGCTTCTGATCGGGAAGCAGAGTCATCGCATCTTTTAAACACGGAGGGCGGAGAAGGACCCACTGTTCCACATCCGACTGTCCCGCAGAGCTCTGAGAGCGTCCCTGGTACACCGACGTCTGATAAGGCCAGGGGAAAAATGAGGGAAAGGAGCTCACTCTCGTCGGATGCAAACAGCAGTACCGAGAGGGTTCTGGGCACTGGGATTGGACGGAACGGCTTCGTTCCCACTCAGGAATGGGTGAGTGTAGCTTGCGGTAATACGCAATAGGCGCTGAATATATCTGCGCTAGGTGTCTTCCTGGCAACAAGGGCAAGCGTCTTATCTATATAATAATTGCCGCCCAAGCTAACGCCCGTATAGTCTCCCTCTTGACATCGTGATGCTGGTTACTTCAGAGCTTCTTCCCAAGGTCCAGAGCTTACAAGCTGGTCGTCAAAAGGCGAATACTACCGGCGCTATCATTGATTTCCTGCAGAGCGTGACGCTCGTAGACGTCCTTCCACCGAGACCCCAAGTGTGCGCTCGGAGATTTATGGTCCGTATGTCAAGTACCCGTTTTCCTTTTGACTAATTAATGCGTCAGTGGTCGGATGCTTCCATCATCTGGCTCACCTCGTTGATTTGGGGGGAGATCTACGTGCATGGGATGTCACCTCTAGGAATTTGGAACACTACAAATGTTCGGTTGTTCCTTGTTAAACATACCCAGGCACAGCAACGTCAGATTACCGGAACGATGTCCAGTGTCGTCGGTGGACTGTTCTCTTCAAGGCAGAGGTTGGATCACACATAGTAACGCTGAACACGACAGAAGTTTAGACTTGACTTCTTTATTCGACCCGTTTTTATACACTCCAGGATGCGTTCCTTACATGATGTACTTTTGCCACGGAATGAAACCACCGACAACACGCTGATGACGTGAACAGGAACAGGGACTTTGACACCAGAGCTGCTCGTGTGCATTGCTTGGGCTCGAAGATAAGGCCGGCGCAGGGTTGTGTAACCGCGGAACGTGGAAAATCTGTCAAGTCGCACAGGTTTACCAATCATTCTAGAGACGAAGATGAACTTCGGGCGAAAGCGAAAAAGAACGCCCGCTGAAAGGATGCCGAGTACGTGGGGCGAATATTAATAGACTGGCACCCAAAGACATCGTGTCAGCTTGCCGTTCAACCCGCGCAGCCGCGCTGTCGAGAATCCAGCACCAACGTACCCTGACATAGCTGGGCCTGGATCAGCACGTACCACCACTATGTATCTGACCGACCAAGAAATGAGGACGGTCGCGAACGCGACCCTTAATTTCAAGTCTACGACGGACGCAAAGAAGGCACCGTTTCCAAGATCATTGATCATTGACGGCCATGAGTACATTGAACATGCATTGGGGAGAACGAGTGATGGAATACCAGAACTACGAATTTTAGGTCCCTGGATCTTGATCACCTGAAAAAGGGTACATCTGAGCACGTTCTATTGCTGAAGAATAGACAATCGTAGTACGGAACGTACCAACGAAGAGGGGGGCTTGCACATTTTTGCTTGGAAGCCCGGCTTGCAAAACTTCCGACGAGTAAAATTCGACGACGTAGTACGTTATTCAGGCCCGCCCCACGCGTCTGAAGTGAGCAAGATAGTTGGGTATACTTCAAGGTGGAGGATCAGCGATCAGCCCGCACGTGATGAGGCTACAGACAGGGACGACCACCATAAGTAACTCGCGGGCAATACAGGCAGATGATTCGTCATTGGTCTTGCCCTGACCGAAGTGCACGGACAGAGAACTCGACTCTATTGGAGACGGTTAAACTGGAATTTTCATTGGAACACTCGTGAGAGGCAGTGAACCTTGGCGGGCAACGTCATTAAAGTTAAACCAGTGTAGATACGAGACAGTAAAGCGATCCCTCGACAAGTCGGGAGGACAGAAAAAGTCATGTACGGCGGGAAGCGGGGCCAAGGAGTGGACTTTGACCTGGGCGAGTGACGGAGACGAAGTTAACTGTCTTCGTGGAGTTCCTTCCATACTTGTTCGGTCTTGAGTCGACGCTCTTTGGCCGCGGCACGATTGCGACTCGAGCGCTCACGGCTCTGTACGGGGCGTCGGCATGACCTGGATGCAGATGGGGCTTGGACGCTCACCTCCTTGCGAAGACACTGGATGAGGGCAGACTTTTGTCCGTTGCAGCCACCGGTGAGGCGTTTCCAGCTGCTTGTGTGGCAGAGATCGAGCGCATCGATAAATTCTCGACAGACTGCAGTGGGACAGTGAGACCGACTTTGGGATCGCCTGAGAGCGCCGTACTCACTGTCGCGTTTGTCAGACAGTTGCGGGTGCATGCGGTGTGAGTAAGAAAGGCACCGCTAGACCGAAATCGATCCGGAGGGGCTGTCCCTGTTTATCTATTTAATCAGCCGACGCTCGCTCATCTCACGAACCGCCTTTTCTTTCTCTTACTGCCACTATCAGCCATGGCTCTGTTCAGTCCCACAGACGCGACTTGTATTGCGACCATCCGTACCCTCGCCGCGGATGTCGTCGGGAAGGCCAACTCTGGTCACCCAGGCGAGCATTATCCATATCTACTCGGTAGCACTCCACGTTGTAACAATATTCCTAGGTGCGCCTATGGGATTAGCCCCTGTCGCCCATGTACTTTTCACGAGGTAAGCGTTGATCTCAATCACACACTGCCCCTTTCTCATATAGGCATATATTAGGTTCTTCAATGCGAACCCTAGCAACTCCAAGTGGTTCAACCGCGACCGCTTCGTACTCTCCAATGGGTAGGCTTTCTTTTGCTCGCTCTATCAGTGACTCACATCACCATCGTAGACACGCGTAAGTGGACCGCTATCGAGTGCACTGCTTGCACCCGATCCTGACTCGTCGTTGAACGTAGTTGTGCTTTGCAATACATCCTGCTTCACCTCCTCGGGTACAAGCTATTCATGGATGACCTCAAGGCATTCAGACAACTTGACTCGCTAACTCCTGGCCACCCAGAGGCGAATCACACGGACGGTACCGCCAGCCAGTCTGAACTCCCTATCTCGTATTCTGACTGGCACTGCACATAGGCATTGAAGTTACCACCGGACCCCTAGGTCAAGGGTTTGCAAACGGTGTTGGCCTTGCTATGGCTCAAGCTCACCTCGGCGCTGTATACAACCGCGACAACTTCGACCTCATCAATAATTACACGTATGGTATGCACCATTATACGTCACGCGGACGATTTACCGATAATTGTGTTATTAGTCTTCACCGGGGACGGCTGTCTCATGGAAGGTGTCGCATCCGAAGCTGCGTCTCTCGCTGGCCATTTGCAGCTGGGCAACCTCATCGTTGTGCGTACATCCCACATGTGTGAGACACCCTCGTAGCACTCACGAGCGGTCACAGATCTACGACGACAATCGTGAGCTTATGTACTCGTACTCTGCATTACCACCTTATACTTCCCTCTTGGACAGATATTTCCATCGATGGCGATACTGCTGTCTCATTCACAGAGAACGTTGCCCAACGGTTTTTGTCCTATGGTTGGCAGGTTCTTGCTGTTGAAGATGGAGACAGGTAATGTTCTACCACATCCTGTACATCCTTTGGCCAACCGGTCCTCTCAGCGATCTGGATGGAATCTACAATGCGATCGCGGCCGCTCGTCGCGAGAAGTCCAGACCCACCCTGATTCGGCTCCGAACGACAATTGGGTATGGCTCTAAGGCGCAGGGTACCCACGGTGTCCACGGTTCTCGTGCGTAGCTACAGTATTATTTCCTAAGCTGCATCTAATCTTTCGCACAGCCCTCAAGGCTGATGATATTCAGTCTCTCAAGAGTAAATTCAATTTTCCACCGGATCAAACCTTCCATGTTCCCAGTGAGACATACGCGACGTACCGGACAGCTGCCCTTCGGGGCGCCGATCTTGAGGCCGCCTGGACGACATTGCTTGCGAAATATGGCGAGGCTTACCCAAAGGAGCACGTGGAGCTCACGCGTCGGATTGCCGGAAACCTCCCGGAAGGATGGGAGACATCGCTGCCGGTCTACAAGCCTAGCGATGCCGCACAAGCATCCAGAAAGTATTCTGAAATTGTCTTGACTGCTATAACACCCAGGCTCCCAGAGCTCTTGGGAGGTTCGGCAGATCTGACTGGCAGTAATCTAACCAAGGCCAAGGGGACTGTCGACTTCCAGCCACCTAGCACCGGTCTGGGAAGTTACACAGGAACCTACATTCGCTATGGTGTTCGTGAGCATGCTATGGGTGCAATTGCTAACGGCTTGGTGGCGTATGGCGGTATCGTACCCTTCGTTGGGACTTTCTTGGTGCGTGTGTGGTGAGCTACATATGCTCGTGTCTCATCCGTGTGTAGAACTTTGTGTCGTACGCTGCTGGCGCTGTGAGGCTATCTGCACTCAGCAAGCACCAGGTAATCTGGGTTGGTACGTGGTATTCCGCCCTTGGCATTCATCTGTTACTTAGGTATTTATCCATGACAGCAACACACGATTCCATTGGTCTCGGCGAAGACGGCCCAACTCACCAGCCCGTTGAAACTGCTGTCCACTTCCGTGCCATCCCTAATCTTAACTTCTGGCGCCCCGCAGACGGAAACGAGACCTCCGCATCCTACCTGGTTGCGATCCAGAGTAGACAGACACCTTCCATCCTTTCGCTCTCCCGTCAGAACCTTCCTAATCTCGAAGGGTCCTCGATTGAACGGGCCGCGCGGGGAGGATACGTTTTGTATGAGGTGGACGGGAAGGAGGACTTGACGATCGTTAGCAGCGGAAGCGAGGTTCCGATCGCATTGGAGGCCGCAAGCAAGCTCAAACAGGAGGGCTTCAAAGTCCGTGTTGTGAGCTTGCCATGCTGGTCTGTGTTTGATAAGCAGGACAAGAGGTACAGGCTGAGTGTGCTGAGGAGTGGCGCTCCGATCATGTCCTTGGAGGCATTGTCGACCGTTGGATGGCAAAAGTATAGTCATGAGGCAAGTATCAGAGGTATCTGAGGCTACTGTCACGCTGATAGCCGTTTTCAGCAATATGGCTTGCCAGCATGGGGAGCCTCAGGACCGTACCAGAAGGTCTACGAGAAGTTTGGTATTACGGGCGCAAGTACGTGCGTTGACTTGGATTTGTGATTTGGACTGACTCTCCCATTCTAGACATTGCCACCGTCGGAAAGAAAGTGATCAGTTACTATCAGGGTCAAAAGGTTGTTTCTCCCCTTGAGAAGGCATTGTAAAGTGACTGCGTGTTTGAAAATCGGTTCAATGTAGTATTCGAATAGACGGTAAACGTTCAGACAAGGAAACTGACTCTGTAAATAGCGAGGACGCTTGAACGCAGCGCGCAGTGGGCATTATGCATGGATAATGATAGTCGCGGTGTCTACATCGAATTGACAAGTCTATTTTCGGTGGACAGTCATGTTGTCCCAGGCGGCCCTCTCCTCGTCCTCCTTGATGACAGCCTCGATATGTGGTTTCAGGTAGCGGACGTCCTATGAGGGTATCAGAGACGGTCCCAAAGCGAATAGCGCCGTGCATACGCCTTTGGCTGAGACCCATTGGTCTTTTGGCAAATCTTTGTGGATGGCGCTCGCGTGTAAGGATACCTTCATGCGATATGCACGGTCGTATGCTTCGCGCGGTGTCAAACGTCCCAAGGCCTGTCAGAACACGCTCCTGCGGTCAGGAAATCTGCAGATTCGAGCTCGACGTACCTTCTGTACTTCAGGGAGTTCTTCCATCTCTGTTTTTTGAACAGGCATGAGCGTCGGAACGACATTAAGAACAAAAGGACGGACGGAGGTCGTCGTACTTGAGACCCATCCGGCGGTAGCCCATCAGGTCTGCGTACCAGTTGGCGATGGGAGAGACGAACTTTTTGAGCGAGCGAGACGAGCGCACGTAGGGTGCGAGGGATGGCCCGAGCGCGTTCATCGTACTTGGTTGTCGACGAAAAGTCGGCCAACGAGCGGAGCCATTCGGATACGCTGTTTGTGCATGTTTGTACAAGGGGTGATCAAAAGTCCTTTTCTTTCTTGTCCAGATACCATCGCGATCGCAGTCACGGCCATGGCACCCAACATCCACGAGCGCACCTACATCATGGTCAAGGTAGACTCTCTTCATATCCCACGCATCCATCCAAACGCTCCCAACAGCCCGACGGGGTCGACCGCGGTCTCGTCGGCGAGATCCTCACCCGATTCGAGAAACGCGGCTTCAAGCTCATCGCAGCCAAGCTCGCCCTCCCCTCGGAAGAACACCTCAAAAACCGTGCGCACACAGCCCCCATCTCGCGTTCTCGCTCGACCTCTTCCCCCCACCAGATTACGCCGATCTCAAGGACAAGCCCTTTTTCCCCGGCTTGATCAGGTACATGCAGTCCGGCCCCGTGTTCTGCATGGTCTTTGAGGGCCTCGACGCCGTCAAGACGGGCCGTGCTATGCTCGGCGCGACCAACCCCCTCGCTTCGCAACCCGGTGCGTCGCGCCCGTATTTTTCTGCGCGTGTTCCCCCGTCTCTCGCTCAACGCAAGTTGGCTGTTGTCGACAGGCACGATCCGTGGCGATTATGCCCTCGCTGTCGGCCGCAATATCTGCCACGGCTCCGATTCGGTCGAGAGCGCCGAGAAGGAGATCAAGTTGTACGTCGTTTTCGATCGTCTCGGCCTTGGCGCAGTCGCTCACCTTTGTTTCCCAGGTGGTTCCCTGAGGGAACTGTCCAGTACAACCTTACCCAGGCAAACATGATTTACGAGTAGACAGATTGACCCGCCACGCGGATCTTCTTAAAACGTCCTGTACCATAGACACACCGCAGAAATCGAGGCATCCTACGTCTCAATCATCACTTGAGCCTTGCAGCGAAGCAAGAGTATTGCTAATCACATTATTACTAGGGAGAGAATACAACACGCGAGGAAAAAACAGAGGTATGCAATAAAGGTGATGGTATGAATACGATCTCAAAAAAGTCCCGTCGCGGTCTGCAACTCTGGCCACTCCACCGCCGCTTGGCGTGCCATGGGTAATGTTTTGAGCTATCCAAGCAGAAACAGCCCTCTTATCGCGACGTGGCGTCTCTGTGCGGGTTCCCCAACGGGGTTAAATCACGGAGGAATCAAGACGTTGGAAATGAGAGCGTCCCCGTTACGACCCACAGGCGAGAATGGCAGCCAAGTCTTTCTCACCTGCCGCACATAGCTGCCTCGAACGGGCCTTGAGCCGCACTGTGTAGAACCACGAGGTCAGACGCAACGGCATCAGACGAAAAGGAAAGACGCACGGTTGCGGTCCAGACTCAACAGCACGACCTTGACGGCGTTGGGATTGCTCGTATCCCGCACGGCGGCACCCTTGAGAAGTGCAGATCGATCGATCCAATGCTCGTCTTGCCAGATGGCAGCCTTGAGGATGAGATCGTCCATGGATCGCTCCCAGGACGTTTCGTCGGAAAACACGACTTGCTCGGTTCGGATGCTCAGAGACGTGAGGTAGTTGCCCTTGGAGGTCTGCACTTTGAGCGACGCGGCGTGCGATCGGGAGTGTGACGTGATATATGCGACGGCCTCTTGCGCGGCCTCGCCGAGCTGGGACGTATTGGAACACAGTCCGTCGAGTTCCATAATGACGGGGACGGGGATGACGACCGTCCATCGTAGTGACTCGACGATCGCGGCCACGATAGATAACGATGACAGCAGAATGTTGGTGTCGAGTACGAGCACGGTGAATCCGGGGACGACGTTCAACGTCGGAATAGCTGCGGCAGATCTGCGTGGACGTCGTTTCGAGCGCTGCGTCGAAGGAGAAGCGGGTAGTGGTTGAGCAGGCGCGAGCAAGGATCGAAGATATCGTCGTCGTGCCTGCAAACGTTTCAGAGAATGGCGACAACGATTCAGAAGAAGTTCGTCTACCTTGAGTGCTTTCACCTCTTCCGAGTCCTCTTCATCGTCCTCGCTTTCCGAAGATTCGTCCACCTCTGGATCCTCGACATCCATGTCCATCGCGTCATTGGTCCACCTCCGGCCTCTGCGTCGCATTTCCTCTTGTTCACGTTCGTGACGGTCCTCATCTCTCCATCTGCGTGCCTTTGCCTCCAACACGCCATCCACCTTCCACTCACGCGTCCCTTCCATCCACGTGAAACCGTCAACGAGTCCGGCCAGATTGACTGCGGCGCGCACGATCCTTGTCCAGCGTCGCGTGGTCTCATTCTTCAGTTCACTGCCGTGTTCATCTGCGTCCTCGTCTTGGATGATGCCATCGGTCAACTGATTCCCTTCCCCCATGTCCAATACTTCAATCTCCACGCGACGGTCCTCCCCACTCTTCCAGTATCCGCGCTCAAACACCTTGCGACCAACCCATTCCATCCCGCGCATACACCAGTCCTCGGCGAGGGGTGGGGCACAGCCACTCGTAAGCATCACCCAGCGCTCCGTACCTGCAGGACTGGGCACATGTAGTCCCTGGAAAATACGCACGTTTTTGGGGATCGTCGTGAAGAATGTTGCCAAGTCTTCCCACGGAATGAAGCGCTCCAGGATCGCGAGCGTTTCCGGGTGTTTGCAGACAGTGGCGAGGAACGTGAGGAGGACAGTCAGGTATGGGTTTAGGGTAGAATCTGCAAAGGGCGAGGTTTTACGCGTCGGGTTGCGGAGGACGAACAAAAGTATCGAGAATGTCAGCTGCATTGCATATTTGAAGGTCAAAGGGAGTTCGAGAGATATCAGACTGTTGGACAACATCGGCGAGATCTGTGCCTGCATAGGCTCGGATTTCAGCGTATCATCGTCTACGTCCATCCGCTTCTCTTCGGGATCTTCCTCGGTTGGGGCGGGGACGTTTCGTTTTGCAAAGACCCGGAAAGGTGTTGTCGATGCGGGATCGCGGGAGCCCGCACTGCCAGCCTTGCGCAGGATGCTACCAGGTCGGCCATACTCCAATATAGCACCAATGTTGGTGACTGCCATCATGATCCACTGGCGTTCTTCCGCACCCTCGATTTCTAGACGTTCGAGGAAGCGAAGGAGGGTGGAAGCAAAGTCGTCGAGTTCGATATTTGTGAATAGCATTCCGTGTAGAAGAACGAATAATTCCGACACGGTCGCGTCCGGTTGGAACCGGCGGGACTGAGCGGTCGACGACCAAATGGGAAGGATGGATTCCCGTGATGTCGAGAACGGGTGGAGGGTAGTCATGCTAACGACGATCGGACGTGGTCAGGCTCGGTTGGACGGATGGAAGCGGCTACGAACCTTTTCACGAAGTGGTAGACCGCCCGTAGCTCCTCGCTTTCGACCTCGCGACTGAGGAGGCCGAGGTGGTGGTGAAGCTTGCCTGCGCCGGGGGTGTCTGCGATGCCGTGGGCGTACCACTCCTTGGCGATACCCCGCCAGCGCTCCTTTTCAGGCTCGACTTGCATCATTCGGGCAGCGACGATGCCGACACTCGGGGTGGGGGAGTCGTCGATGCGTGCTGCAGGCCGATAAGACGAGGACCTTACGCTGATCTGGGACTTGCTCTTCTGGGCATTGCTGGCGTCGTCGGCAGAGGCGGCATTCGCCAAAGAGATGGCATCTGCTGTGAGGGCATGACCAGAGAGCTGGTTGCTGGTGACCATGGCAGCGACAGCCATGCGGTAGCGAGCGAGGTCACCGAGCGCTTCGAGCCAACCAGAGCGGAAGGCTTTGAGGCTGGGTTCCTCGAGGAGACCTGTGTAGAAGATATAGGCGAAATAGATGAAATCCTGAAGATGCTCGAGCGCAAGAGGGGATGAAAAGGAGGCGCGGCGGAGGGCCTCGAGGAGTTTGTGAAAGGCGTGGGTCCAGAGTCTGATGATGATATTGTACTTTGTGGGGATGACGCGCAATGATGCGGGTACGGAAGGGGCGAGGGAGATCTCCATGAGGTTGTGCATCATGTCGGCTAGTCTGAGGAGAGGACGATGAAGGAGATACTGGGTTCAAGGGATCGAAAGGCTTACCGTTTGTGGTCGGAGATGAGCTTTAGCCATTTTTGCTGTTCGAGTTCTTCGTCGGAGATGTCGCGGGCACGGGCATGCAAGAGTACGCGGGAATCGTCGGGATTGTCGTCGGCGTCTTCTGAGAGGATCTTTGACTCGAGGGCGGAGATGCTACGGTAGAGTTTCTTGAGTTGTACTGCGAATGCGTTGTTTGCGGAATGTTCGTGAGGCTTGCCTTCGAAGAGGGCAGAGGAGGCGGAGGAGTTGTCTGTGGTGGCGGAGGAGAGGGTGAAGGAGGAGGAAGTGACGGAGTGGGCGTAAGAGGAGGTGGAGGATGCAGAGACGTGGTCTGCGGAGGACTTTGGGGACGGGGAGGGCTTTGAAGCGATGGAGGGTCTGGCGAGGACGGAGAAGCGGACGGGGTCGTCCTTGCGGTGGTCGAAGAGACGGTGGTGAGAGGGGGGGTCGCGGTGGTGGGAAGGAGCCGTGTTGCGGGGGAGGTAGGAGCTGCTGGTTGCGTCCGAGGCGGGTTCTGGGTCGTGGGTGCGTCTGAGGGGGATTGGGTCTGTGTCCGGGTTGTACAGCTTGCTGTTGTGCTGCTGGTGCTGAGGACGGTTTGGGGGCGATATCTTGAGGCGACGGGTGAAGTCGTCCGGGTCTGCCTCTGGTGCTGCGGGTTTTCGAGGGGGGGTGTTTGGGGACGGCGGGGGACGGTCGGAGCGTCTCGTCGCGCTGGGGTGGATGAGCTCGGGCGATGCGGGGACGAGGAGGACGTACTGTGCGTTTCTGCGCTGAAATGCGATCATGCGCTCTGCGATGTCGGTGGGCTGAGCACGCTTCGAGTCCATCGCTCGACTGCGCACGTCGCAGTCGTCGCCAATCCGCAGTCACCCCGAGATCAATTGCCATTTATAGTAACTACATCGTATCAGAACACGTGACCACATCTCACCACGCGTGGTGTCCGCCGCTCACCAGAATGCTGCCAGCACGACGGGTCAGAGCGAGAGCGAGAGCGGGGGAGACGACGCACTCGCTGCCAGTACAGAAACTCGACGCATCCGACGCAAGCCATGCCACGACACCGCGCAGCTCGTCTGGCCGTCCGAGCCGTCCGAGCGGGTTCATGCCCGACCACGCGTCGAGCAGCCGCGGCTCCGTGTCCAGAAACGTCGCCGTCATCCTAGATCGTGTCGGTCAGTCCCCGCACTCGCACGCCCATCGTGCACCCACTGTGTGTAGATGTGTCCAGGCGAGAGCGTGTTCACCCGAACACCCTGCCCACCCAGCTCGCACGCCATGCTCCGCGCCATCTGCAGCACCGCCGACTTGGACGTGTTGTACGACACCCACGCACGATCCTGTCCCTGTCTCAGTCCCCGCTCGTACGCTCGACCGGCCTGGCTCACCCTGTTCGTCAGGCTCCCCGACATGGACGCGATCAGAATAATGCTTCCTCCCCGCCCAAATCGCGTCATCTGTCGTCCAGCCGCCTGCGCCGTGAACAGAACCCCAGTCGTGTTCACGTCCATGACCTGTCCACAATAAATCAGCCCCTCCCCCCCTCCAGTGCCCAGTGACTCACCTCTCGAAACACCTCTCCAGAATACTCCAAGCAATCCATGTTCGGTTTCAAAATACCCGCGGCTGCAACGCAAAAGTCAAACCGCTGCTCCCTGTCCCCAATCTCTTCCGCCTTCTTCCACAGCAGCGCCTGGTTCCTCACATCCGCACTAAAGTACTCCAACCTCGACCCATTCCCCAGCTTGCTCACGTACTCTCGAGACGCTTTGAACTCTTCGGACGGTTCTTCCGGTAGATCGAAGCAGTAAACGACCCGCGCACCCGCCTCCGCGAGCGCGATCGCCATCTCGAGTCCAAGTCCCCTGTTACCGCCAGATACGAGCCCAACGCGATCCGTAAGCGCAAACTCGTCAAAGATCTTGGGCCGAACGGTGAAAGACGGGTCTTCTTTCGCCTTTAGCGCAGCCTCGATACCCAACGGGCCGAGAGGCGACGCAGACTGTGCTTTTTTACTATTCGCATCATCAGACCAACCATCGCAATCGTCGTCGCTCTTACTCACGAGGCCATTGTCAACGAAGAACCACTGGATGAGAGGGGCGAGAAGACGATGATATCGGTGGCTGTCTGGTACTTGCCCCTTTTACGACTCATTCGAGAACCCCTATCCCACGCGGACAGTCAATCAAGCCATCCAGCTGACCAGATTCTTCCCAGACACCCATTCACATGAACGATTCGTGAAAGCAAGGCGCAAAGTCACCCGTCTTTTTCATATGGTTCCCTTCCTTGCTTAACCCTTACTCCGATTGGCCGTCGGTCAAGGCGTGGCGCCGGGACATGAAGCCAGCCAGCAACGAGTCACGCGGGGTGAGTCTGGAAATTGTATGTGCGCTGCGATAATACTACAGATACAATCAAGTGGGCCGCAAGGAAGCGGGAGGGCACGGGTAAGCGAAGATTTGATTTTTCTGGAGAGACGAAGAGAGGATGAACAAGACAATGTATGAGCGGAAACGAGTGAGCTTACCTGGCGAGACGAGGAGAGGACTGAGAGGGGGTCCTCTCGGCAAGAAGTCTCGCCAGGGAGCGGATGGCTAAGAATAGGAGGTGGCAAACGGTGGTGGCGAAGGCGCGGCGCTCAGTTAGTCTCGTATAAACTCGTTGAAACCCAACCAAAACCCATTGCATTCGAATGTCCCAAATTGCCTGGAACCACGACCTCCATCATACCCCTGGGCCAGTACCAAGAGGGTATGTGCTACGAAGGAGTCAACCGTAGTAATGGCAACCTGACTATACCATTCCATCAGTCCTTTTCAGAGTTTGATTCGTGGTCTTCGATGTCTGTCAAGGACTCAAAGTAGAAAGGTGCTGTCGGTTTACTTTTATCCCTCCGGTTGACAAGGTCCCCCAATAACCATAGGAACAACTTAGAACGGGAAACCCACTCCCGCACTGTGACCGCTCAACGCCTCCTGCTACCCCTAACTGCGCCGCCGATCAGTGCACCGTTCATTGTCACGTAACG